>JBBPMP010000683.1:0-14566 GCA_038090395.1 Boletales sp. KT-2023a
ACTAGATCAAGATGGATCGATAAATCAACAACCTCTGGAATATTCTTTTATTCCAATCCCAGTGCCTAGAACACAGATTGATTGCCAATGATCACCACCTCTTGATGAAAGAAGATCAGGATATGAATCTGATAGTGATGAAGGTAGAGATGACAGATGGGATTACTCACCACCGCCACAACCTTCAATACATCCTAGATCCTCAAGTGATGAATCATCACCATTTGGGAAACAATTTTCATCAATGAGACCAGGTGCTTTAAGACACCGATCAGAAACTGATCATCACATTAGTATTGAGGATTGTCATCCACATAAGATTAGGTGAATTCCTGATACATCTCCATCTTCTACTTCAGAAGAAAGAGATAGAGGTTGGAATGTTCCTAGACCAACACCACCATGATGGTTACCTCCTAGACAACATCTAGAAGAGAGTATTCCTGAATTCAGAATGTGTCCTCATCAATATCATCTTTTTTTAGAAGAAAGAATGCATCACTGCAGAACTCAAAGAGTTCCTGCACCTCAAATCAGACCTGATAATGTATATGGAAATCTACCTCCAGTACAGATCAAGAGACAAATCAAACAAGGACTAGATCCTATTCAGGAGGAGTCTAGACAGGTAACACCTGATGACTCAATGGAACAAGACACTGAAGTTCCAGAACCAACCAATATGGAAGACATCGGAGATCTGTACAGCAACAAATGGATAAGCTATCATTTATCAGTTGCAGTAAATCCCTCTGAATGGACATTACCAAGACAATACCAGGATATTGCTAAATTACCCTGAGACCAACAGGAAGCTTGGTATAAGGCATGCCAAGATGAAATAAATTCACTAAAAGAATGAAAAGTATGGGATTTGGTTGACTTACCTCAAGGAAGGGTACCCATCAAAGAGAGATGGGTACTTGCCATTCATCCAGGCAATAGAGTCAAAGCATGTGTTACGATCTTTTTTTCTCTTTCATCCTTTACGTCTATCCCTCACTTCTCTTTCGTTAGAGTGCCACCTGCACACTTTTAATCATACTTGTTTACTTCTTGATGATGCGTCCTCCTTCTTACTTCACCTTGATTACGCTTCGATGATGCATCCTTTGTTCTTTGCCATTCCATGATGTTCTACGCTTACGCATCGCTCAGTATATAGTCCAGTAGTTGATCTCCTGTACTACATTCTCGATCTATGCAATCTAGCATCTTCTTGAGTCACCCTCGATCCCCTCAGTCCCCTCAAGTCTTTTAGTCTCTCAGTCCACCTTCCAGGCGTATAGTCTCTAGCCTTTCGTGTCCTTCAGGGTCGAGTGTATCTTTTCGTGAGCGTCCTCCCTTGTCGGACCTCTCTAGTCTTCAAATCTTGGTCTACTCGAGGTACGCTTCGCGTTACAGCATGCTACATTGCTAAAGGCTTTACCCAGATTTTTGGAATAGACTATGAAGAAACATTCTCACCTGTTGCAAGGTTTGAGTCTGTTCGACTTATTCTGGCACTAGCAACATTAAACAACTGGGAAATTGAAGCGCTAGATGTCAAGACAGCCTTCTTATTTGGCAAGCTAGATGAAGAAATCTGTTACAACTGGTCCAGGTAGGAACAGAAGTAGACTTGGAGGTATGCCTTCAAGTCAAGGAGGTCAGGGGTTTGCAGAGGGTAGCTCCAGAACGAAGGTTTGGAGTGATGGAGGTATGCTGTATAGGCCTAGGGACAGACTCAGGGGTCTCAGGGTTGGAGTCATAGATGAAGGTTTCGGGTGGCATTTGTTGCGTAAGAGCAGATCAAGCAGACTGATGTCAGTCGGTTGTAGTATGGATAGAGGAGTCTCAGGGTTGCTGCCAGGGATGAGGGATAGACTAGACCAGCAAGGGTGCTAGAATCAGGGATGAAGGAATAGGCAATGAAGGCCTAAGAGTGAGGACTAAGGGATGAGGGAATGAAGATGAAAACCCAAGTAGGAATTGCTTAATGTTACTCTATGATACAGGCTGGTATATATACTGCTATGTGCCAGTCATACCGAGTCAGTGAGGCAGTGTAAGGCTGCAGAAGAATAGCCATAAGGCTGGGTGATCTAAATAAAAGGGAACAGCCAAGTGCTGTGATCAGAAAGGGCTGTCCAAAGTAAGAATAGAAAACTGCACAATGCTGTGCACATAGGAAAGCATAGGAGGTTCTATGAAAAGAATGATCAGATCCAGTGTACTATAAGACTGTGTCTGATCAAGATCATCTAGGAATAGAGTGAAAAGAGATAAGTCCGGGAGTGGAAGGAAAAGAGAAGTCAAATGATGAAGAAGAAAAGGAATAGGGGTCCGCACAAATCATAACAAAATCTATATGACTCAGCCAGAAGGCTTCATAGTTCAGGGTCAGGAAGCTAAGGTCTGTCACCTTAGAAAAGCCATTTATGGCTTGAAACAAGCAGCCCTTCAATGGAATAAGCTGCTACATCAAAGCCTTGTCACCTTTAGCTTCAAGAGATGCACTTCCAATTCAGGAATTTATGTCAAATTCATTGAAAAGGATATTATCATAATCATCATTTATGTTGATGATGCCCTATTCATAGGAAGTGATCGCTCTCAAGTACTCTCCCACAAGAAGAAGTTTATGCTCAAATGGGAATCAAGAGATCTTGGAGAAGCAAAAGAATACCTTGGAATTGAACTACAAGTTGTCATGTCCTGTATCACTGGTCCCATTCCACACACCCCTATCCAACTCCTCCGCCCCTATCTGCACCCTTCATCCAACTCTGGACACTCTTGTCCAATGTCTGCTACTCTTGGTCCGCCTTTGAGTGACAAGTCTGGACATCTCCGGGTATTCAGTTTCCTTTGAGGTTCCATTTTCTATTGTTCTCTCTTTTGTTCTGCATTCATTCATAATCCTTTCATCTTCATTGTCTTTGTCTGTACCTCATGATTGGCCTAGTTCCGTTCTGCATTTCCATACCTTCCATCTTCCCTGAATATGCGCCACTAATATGTACCTTTACATACTCCATAGTTCCGCACTCCGCTCTCTAATATATACATAGCCTTTGTTATGCTTGGTCCAGGTAGGAATGAGTGTAGGTTCAAAAGGAACTATTGACAAGGGTCAAGGATTCGAGGAGTCTATGCAGGACTTGCCAGATGATGAAGAATCAAACTGATAAGACGATCAGTTGACCAAGAGGGTCGATGGAGAGGTCAGAGAGTCATCTGACAAGAAGGTCAATGAAGGATCAAAGAGTTCAAGGAGGACAAGGTATAATTGAGCAGAACTAAGCTAAGGTACAATCGATGTATGACTAAAACTTAAGTATTACTCAAAAGAAGGTTAAAGTGGAGAAGGGAAAAGATAAGAGTTGCCTCATGGTAGAGATAAGAGAACACAAGGCAACAGAAATGAAAGACATGAGACAAGGATAAGAATGGTGTGTGATGAACGTGTTGTACATTCTAGAACACTCTAAAGAAAGAGAAGAATACTGGATGATGCCAGTCTAAGTGTGACAAATGAAGAAAAAGAGGGAATCATAACAGCCTTCACTCCTGTGTATTTAAAGTCTGTACTTCACTGAGGATTAGCCTCAGTTTGTAAATCACCTAAGTTACTTCCTGTCTCCATCCCTCATTCTCTCACTCTCTCTCCATCTCAGTAGTGTGAGCTATCGTTGGATCTCCATCCAACTCCATCCCCTGAAATCCAAGGACATGGACAGTGCAAGGGTGCAGGCAATCCCTGAAGCCAACATCCTCTCTGTACAACTCCAACTCCGTCTGACCTCTGACCCCCACTCTCACCAACGTCCACTCTGCTCCAACCTCCGGAGATGTGGAAGAACCAGACTTGACACAAGTCCAAATTTTGGATTAGCATTGACTACATGCCAGTATTTTTATGCTATGTTTGTCCATATCTAATGCAGCAGTCATAAAGGGCCCTGCCATGTGATGCAGAGTGATGAGTACAACAGAGGTGTGTGAGCAGCTGTGAAAGCAGTAGTGTGCACAACAGGTGGGTTCTGGATGCAGGAGCTGTGCAAGTGAGATGGGAGTGGGAGGCAGCTGGGTGCAGGAGGGTAGCAGGCATGGGAAGCACACAAGCAGGCAAGCAGACAATGGGTGCAGGTGGGGCAAGTGTGATGCAGGCACATGGATGTTCTAGTAGCTTGTGATAAAGTTTTATCTGCTAAGTGCATCTTGTTTTGCTAGCTAGACTGACCTTGGTAAATACTGATTGGCTTGGGGGGGCTGTATGTACAACCGAAGGTACATGATATGGGGTGGTTACCCAACAAAAAAGCTTGAAGAAGTGTTATGGCAGCATACTTACAGAAGACACAAGAAGTATGTAAAACTCTTTTACATAGTGACACTAGTAGTACTATTTCAGTGCAAGCTATCAATCTAAAACTACATCCAGGGCATGTTGCTTAGGAGATACTGAATCTGCAATCATGGTGAGATGTGAGCCCATCTGAGAGAAAAAGAGGGACTGAAGATACCCTTCGTCTTGCAATGCAATGAATGGGATTTATGCATTGCGAGCTTGTGAGCAGCTAAGTAGCCACTCTGTCTGATGGATAGGCAAACATGCCCAAGGAATTCATCCACAGCACATGAATCATTCTGTGCCCTTTTGAGAATGAGGTGATTGAGTTGTAAGGTGACAGTATTGCAGTGAACAATCTTGCATGCAAGATCTTTTTGCATATGAGAAATTGTTCAGTTGCTTTGGGCAGCCTCCAACAAGAGGTAAGCCTCCATGCTGCAGCATGGAGAAGGAACAATGTAACCAAGTGATGAGCTTGGAGCTGATATTTTCAAGTCATGCAGCTTGGATATCTGTTACCAAAGTATCACCCTGGTCAAGTTTGCATAAAACTCACCATTGCACCCAGTAAATTGTAGTAGCCAGCTTGCCTGGTAGGTAGCTGTTCATCTCTTGCATCTGCATGAAATTTGTTGAGCAACTCAGGTTGCATATTGGAGCGAGGCTTCTGATATATTGAAGAAATTGCATTTTTGTAGAGCTCCATACTAGTAGATGGAGCAAAGTGAAATATTTCATTGGATTCATGAGGATATTTGGGTGGCCTTGGTCCAAGTGCACCAGAGTTTCCAGAGAATGTTGGTGGACCAGGCTGTGGTAGGGCTGATTTAGCACTCATGGTGATATAATGACACTTGGATTCCTGATGGCAACAGCATGGTGTATAGTATTTTGACATGCAATCCAGCTAAATTCTACTTTGAGACTTTGCATTCATGGCAATTGATTTACTTCCAAGGACTTCTAGGTTGATCTTCAAGGTTTGAGCACCACCTTCTCCAATGCCTTGAGTTAAAACCACTTGTGGGTGGCTCAAGGCTATCAGTTGCCCTTGATGTGGTAAGAAATTCTGAACATGCTTCAACATATGAATCAGCTGACTGGCTCATGCTATGGAAACCTGTCTTTGTTCAATGAGCAGGATTTGGATCACCCTTTCAATATGGATGAGCCTACCAGCTCACACTGTGAGAACCTGTCTTTGTTTGACAAGTCTGGTAACCTGCTGATGATATTGTAGCAGATTTGGAGCCTCCTCACTCTTACAATACAGATCAGTTTTACCAGCAAGAACTATGATCGCCTCTACCTCAGAGTATAGTACTTGATGAAGATGTCAAAATGGACAACACTGCCTCAAATTATTTCAGTGACCCACCCATCATTGAGCCTCCTTGACCCACTGGGCAAGTCTATCCAGGTCAGTTTGTGGAGACATTCAAGGGGTGTGGGAAAGCCTTCCCAGGAGGGAAGATCAGTATGCAGAGCAGAGATGAGAGAATGTCTATTACCCTTGGGCATCAAAGCAAAAGTGGACCTTTGCATCTTGGTTAATATGCTCTTGTCTAAGCATGGCAGTCATTGACAGTCTTCTGTTGCTTGAAATTGTAAGTAAGATTTTTTGATTTGGTTTGCTCTCTAATCTTTTGTAGATAAAAAATACTTCACTGTCATTTCACTCTGCCAAAGAGCTTAGAACCCATACAGAAATCTTCTGTGTGGCCCATGGTGGTCATGTAACACACTGAAGCCTGAGTATCCTGTCAAGCATCTGCTGTGTCTCTTCTACCATGATCCAATTGACTGTCTCCAAGCTCTTCTCAGTCACCCACTTTTTGAATCTCACATTTCATTTGTCCCAAGAAAGGTTTGGACCTGCACTGTGAAGGTTTGCTGAATCTATGATGAGTGGTTGAGTGGAGATTGAGCTTGGAACATTCAGGTGAGCTCACCTCTATGCTCTGGTACACATGAAATAATGCAGCCTTAGGAGTCATTACCACCAGGTGCTAATATCCTTAGAGTAGTTCTATTGTCTGACAAGATGAATATCTCTGTCATGAGTGGCAATCATGTTGCTCATCCCATCCTCATCAGTCTTGCCAACATTGATGCACACATCTGCAGCAAGACTTCCCTACATGCCTATCTCCTTCTTGCTTTACTTTGTTGCCAAGTTTACTTACAAAACTACCCATGTTTGTAGCTTATTGCAAGATCACCTAGTGCACCAGGCCCTCAATATCGTCCTTGCACCTTTGAAGATCACAGCAGCAGTAGGTGTCATGATGAGTGATCCCATCAGAAATTTATGCTATTGCTTTACTCCATTAGTTTTGTGGATAGCAGACACACCAGAAGTGTTACGATTTCCTCTTGTCTTTCTTTGACATACTTAGACCGGCATCACCTGGTATCCTTCATCTTCTTTAGAGTGTTCTAGAATGTCTAACACGTTCGTCACACACCTTTTCTTATCCTTGTATCATGTTTCTCATTTCCGTCACCTCATGTTCTCTGTTACAATTCCCTCTTTTTCCTTTTCTTTGTCATACTTAGACCGGCATCACCTGGTGTTCCTCTATGTTCTTTAGAGTGTTCTAGAATGTACAACACATTCACCACACACCATTCGTATCTTTGTCTCATTGTTTTCATTTCCATCACCTCATGTTCTCTTATCTTTACCACGAGGCGACTCTTATCTTTTCTGTTCTCTGTTTCAACCTTGTTTTGAGTACTACTAAAGCCTTAGTCATACATGGATTGTACCTTAGCTTAGTTCTGCTCAAACTACCTTGTTCTCTTACAATCTCCTTGATCTCTTGTTAACTACTTCGTTGGATGACACCTTGATCTCTCCATCAACTCTCTACATTGACTGAACCTTTGATCCTCCACTGATTGTCTTATTGGTTGAATCCTTTGTCATCTGGCAAGTCCTGCTCAGACTCTTTGAACGTTGACCTAGTCTTTAGTTCTCTTTTGAGCCTATGCTTGTTCCTACCCAGACCAAGCATAACATTCTCTTATCTCCACCATGAGGCAAACCTTACTTTTTCATTCTGAGCCTTAACCTTATTCTGAGTAATACTTAAGCCTTAGTTGTACATCAATTGTACTCTAGCTTAGTTCTGCTCAAACTATCTTGTTCTCTTATGATCTCCTTGATCTTTCGTTGACTACTTCATCAGACAACACCTTGATCTCTCCATCAACTCTCTATGTTGACTGAACCTTTGATCCTCCACCGATTGTCTTATTGGTTGAATCCTTCATCGTCCGGCAAGTCCTGCTCAGACTCTTTGAATGTTGACATAGTCTTTAGTTCTTTTTTGAGCCTACGCTCGTTCCTACCCAGACCAAGCATAACAAGAAGAGCATCTATTGGCAGCTACAGGTTTGAAAGTCTCTCCAGTCACCACTGCTACATCCAAAGACTTTGGTGATCCACATTGACATCCACTGCAGACTGCAGAGAAAACACTCACCACAATCCATACTGCTTGTTTGAAACATTCACCAAAGAATTACAAGAACTTTCTCAAAGTTCAAATCAAGTCATTGGGTTTAAACAGTGTTGTTGAGCCAGTTTGGATGGATTGGGCATTATCAGATCCTTGCAACTTTCTCACTATTGAGTTGTTACATCATTTTCACCAGTTTGCCTGGAACCACAATGTCAAATGGTGTATTACAGCACTTGGGGCTGCAGAGTTGGACTTTCGGTTCTCCATCATCCAGACTCCTGTGGGATATTAAGCATTTAATGAAGGTATATCTGCTCTGAAGCAGGTTACCAGCCATGATCATTGGGCTGTCCAGCGCTATATCATAAGTGTTGTTGCTGGCGGTATTCCTTGGAGGTTCTTTATTGCTCTTTGCACTCTCCTCAACTTCTGCTACCTCACACAAGCACCGGTGTTCATGACTTATTCCCTTGATTGTGTGGCCCAGGCACTTCAGGAGTTCCATGACAATAAAGATGCTATTATCCATCATGGGGCATGAGAAAATTGGGAGCTACCTAAGCTGGAGCTCCTCCAGAGTGTCATCCTGGGCATCCATCAATCTGAAGCCACAATGCAGTGAACTGCCAACATCATGGAACATGCTCATGTCAAAGAAATCAAAGCGCCAGCCTGTGCTGGCAACAATCAAAATTATTACAGTCAAATTGCCTGCTACCTTGACAGGTCTGACAAATGCTTCTGATTCAACTTAGAAACTCATACTGAGGAGTGACGTCATGCAGATCTAGCAGTAAATCAAAGTTCTGCCAATGATTGGAAGGAGGATCACAAGCCAGACACTGAAAAACTCTCTCTCTCTGAGTATTTCAACCTGGTACATCATCCCATTGACTATTTCACCATCTCATCTGCCCTCCTCCAAGGATCCCATCCCTCTACCCAAGTACCTTTGCACACCTTTGTGACCCTGACAACTGTGTTCCATCTTGCAACCAAGCCCTCACTGCGGCTAACCGTTTCTGAGGCTGTTGCCACATATAAGCTTCCTGACCTTGTTCCTGCTATTTCTATGTTCCTTGTGGGACAGGGTAGCAGCTCTGCATCTGCAGACAATGTCAAGCTTCAGATATGGCACAAGGTACACACTTAGCAAAAGTCTTATCACAACGATATTTTGAAACCACCCAGATGCTCTGCACCCTTCCCCCATCAACTGCAAATCCTTATGGTCAATATAACTTAGTGATTGTTAGCCCTCAACCCAAGAGCAACTGGCCAAAATGTGGATTGGTTGGACATTCCGTTGTACAACTCTGGATTATATTCTGTCCCCTTCACTGTAACTTTTTTGCTGCCTATGTTCAATCCTTCATGTAGAAGTATACTCAGTGTGAGATAGAGTTCATGACTAGTATATTGCACACCTGTAGAAGTATACTACATATTGTAAGTATAAGGTGTAAGCGATAAGTGGACTGATCTCACCTTAGTATGAGACAGAGTTTGTGATTGAGGTAGAGATGCGTTTGATATGAAGATTATCTACTCAGGATTACATAATACAGAAGTACCTGAGTCTGTTTGAACATAGCAATAAACATGAAGAATAAAACATAACACTCCCCCCTCAAATGGACAGGTGTAATCCCAACTCAAGCACAAAATGCTTCACTTTAACACTGGGCAAAGCTTTGGTAAGCATATCTGCCACCATATCAGAAGAAGGGCAATAATGAAAAGAAATAGAACCATTCTCAACATTGAAGTGAATAAAATGATAACAAATGTCAATATGCTTCATATGAGCATGAAAGCTACCATCATGGGTCAATGCAATTGCAGACTAATTATCCCCATAGAGAATGAGTGGCTGCACAAGAGGCATGAACATCTCACCAATGAGATGCCAAAGCCAGATTGCCTCCTTCACAGCATGTGTAGCAGCAACATACTTGGATTCAGCTGTGGAGAGCATAACAAGCTCCTGTTTGTGAGACCCCCAAAGAACTGCCCTGCCATTGATGAGAAAGGCATATCCAGTGATCACATGATGATGCTCCTGGGTTGTGCCATCAGCATCCACATAGCTGATGAGTCCAGTTGAGCATATCCCAAGCACCAGAGACTTGGTGCCAATGAGGTATCAGTAAATGCATTTCACAGCTTCCCAATGGTACCACCCTGGATTAGCACAGAACTGCACAACAAAAGATGTGGCAAACACAATATCCAGGCAAGTCCCACTCACCAGATGAATCAACAATCCAACTGCTTGGTGATATGGGATGTTATACATCCATGCTACTTCAGTTGTCATTCTTAGCAACTGCTTCTCAGAAAGCTGAACATGTGGATCTAGAGGAATAGAGACTGGCTTTGCATGGGAGAAATTGTACTTCGCCAGGATGGCATTGACATATGGTTCCTGGGACAGAGATATAGTGCATGCAGCATGATCCCAGGTAACCTTCATGCCCAAGAGCCAACTGATTGGCCCAAGGTCAGTAATGCAAAAATGAGTGCTGATCTCACTCTTGAACATGGCGATGAGGGAAGGGAAATCCCCAGTCACTGTACAGTCATCAATGTGCAACACAAGAACCAAGATGTGAGTTGCGATCATTGCAACAAACACCCCCCAGTTGGCCTCCATACATATGAATCCCAGCTCTTGGAGTGTAGCCCACAAATGCTGATACCACCTCAGCATGCCTTGCTTTGAACCATAAAGAGCGACACAAAGGTGAGCAACAAGATTGTGACCTTGTTTGTCAAAGCCAGGTGGAAGTTCCATAAAAATAATTTCATCGTCATTTAACTTGCCATTCAGGAAAGTGCTGTGGAAATCAAATACATTGATGTCCCAGTTGTGGTGAGCTGTGATCACCAAGATCAAACAGAGAGATGCAAGACAAGCAACTGGAGCATAAGTCTCATTATAGTTGACACCATATTGCTGTGTAAAGCCACAAGCGATGAGCTGCACTTTATACTTATCAATCTCCCTGGCTGTCAAGTTCAGGTTCTCCGATGCTCTGGACATGCGGACGTGTGGATGTAGGAGGTGCAGAGGTACAGAGGTCATGGTCAGATGGTGAGGACGGCGGCTTCAGGAGATGCCTGTGCCCTTGTACTGCCCTTGTCCTCATATTTCGGAGGGGTGGAGTACAGATGGATTACAACAATAGCGATGAGGCTACTGAGGCAGAGTGACCAGTAGAGGAGGAAGTGGGAGAGTGGAATTGGACAGAGATGAAGAGTGGAGTGGAGAGACTTGGTTGATTTATGAACTGAGGTGTTCCTTAGTGAAGTACAGACTTTAAATACACGAGAGTGAAGGCTATGTGATGGGGAATGGAGAGTGGACAACACAGAGTATGTAAAGGTACATACTTGTGGTGCATACTCAGGGAAGATAGGAGGTACGAGAAATGGAGAAAGGAATTAGACTGATCATGAGGTACAGATGAAAACAATAGAAACAAAAGAACTACAAGTGAATGCAGAAACAAAAGAGACAGACAAAAGAAAGAACAGGGCCTTAAGGGAAACCGGATACCTGGAGATGTCCAGACTTGTGTTGGAAGTGTGCAATCTGTGCATTTACCATAAGACCTAAAATAGGCAGGCACTTCATGGACAGCTGGATTAACCCCCCAAGCTATAACACTAGTACCCTGGCCTGATAGCTCAGTGGTTTAGAGCACCTGGTATATGTCTGGGAGGTCGCTGGTTCAATTCCAGCTCTGGTCATATTTCTGAAACAATCATTGTCAGGATAAGCGAGTACGGGGGCTGTCGTAAATCGTTCCTTAAGTGTGTCAAACGCTGATTGTTCCTTATTGCCCCAGGCAAAAGGCGTATCCTTTTTTGTAAGATCATTGAGTGGTCTAGCCACTTGTGCGTATCCTTCTATGAAGCGGCGATAGAAGTTTGCTAAACCCAAGAAGCTTCGTACTCCTCAGACATTCTTCGGCACCGGACACTCCAATACTGCTTTTACCTTGGAATCGTCCATGCGAATTCCATCTTTAGACACTACCATTCCAAGGAACTCTACTTCCATCACTTGGAATGTTGACTTTTCTGCTTTTCCGAAGAGATCATGCTCAGCGAGCCGACGAAGAACTTCTTCCACAATCTTGTTGTGCTCCTCCATATCATCTGTTTTAGTAAATATCATGATGTCATCGATATATACCACCACGCAGTTTTCCATATCAGCGAAGATGTCGTTCATCATCGTTTGAAACGTGGCGGGAGAGTTGCATAATCCAAAGAACATAACGAGTGGTTCAAAGGATCCTCGATGAGTGACGAAAGCTGCTTTCCACTCATTGCCGTCTTTTATTCTAACGTTATTATAACCCCATCTCAGATCAATCTTGGTGAAGATCCGAGCTCCTTTGAGTTTATCCACCAGTTGGGATATCAGGGGTAACGGATAATTATTCTTAACTGTATGTTCATTCAGGTAGCAGTAATCCTGTACCATGCGCTTCCTGCCGTCCTTTTTGGGAACAAAGAACACCGGTGACGTCATTTCAGATTTGGAAGGTCATATGTAACCCTTCTGCAGCTGATCTTCTATAAAAGCTGAAACCTCCTCTTGTTCCATGACGGAAAGGGGAATCAGCCTGCCTTTCTTAGGTTTAAAATCCTCTTTGAGATCTATAGCATGATCCCAAGGTTTTCATATAGGCATCTGCTCAGACTCTTTTTCAGAGAATACGTGAATATATTTATGGAAATGCTTTGGAACGAGTTCGTGAGGATCTTTCTTTGCATTCATCAAGTTCGCCAGATCCTGGTCAATCTTTTGGCCGACACGAATGTGGTACGCGTTCCATGCGTCTTGGTTTTCTTCATTATTGCAAGTTCATAAGAAGACAGATCGTTCCTGCAACAGATAGCAAGACCAGGGGCATCATGTCATCTTGACCGTGCCTCTTTCCCAATCGATCTCGGGGTTGTGCTTCTTCAGCCATGTGTAGCCAAGAATCATCCCATTCTTCCCGAGATCTGTAATTTCTGCCATGATCTTCTCACGATGTCCTAAATAGTCTATGATGATATCGGCACAGTGCGTAATGTTGCCGGCCGAGTTCTTGGAACCATCAACGTTAAATATAGGGATAGGGCGTTGCAATTCCTGTAAAGGGATGGCATGCTCGTGTGTCCATTTCCTGTCAATGAAAACACAGTTTGCCCTGCTATCCAGTAGTGCGGCAACTTCTTGGAACTCATTACCCCCTCCCTGAGATACTTTTACGTCGAGTAGGATCTCAGCTCCTTGGTGGATTCGTCGAGTTCGTATTTCGTCAGGGAATTTGTTATCAAATGTTTTTGTATTTTGTGAAGAGGAATCAAGCACTGGTTTTAAGCCCCGGCCGCGCTCACTAGGAGACACCTCTTGGCATTGGCTAAGTGTGGTAAAAGATAAACTATCATTAAATTCCTCTTCGTCCAAAGATTCTTCAACGGTTAGATAATCAAATCTGTTTATAAAGTCTGCAAACCGAACACCCTGACTGTTCAGTTCACCTTGCCTTTTCCCTTTTTGTCATCATTAGTTTTCATGTCGTAAAAATAAGCCTTCATTTCATCGAAGGTCATATGCCGCACAGCGGCGAAAGGATCAGCGTTCTGGGGCGTCTCATTCGCACCAGATGGTTGCCCCCCGGTTCTCCCATCTTTGTCTTTGGTTTCATCATTGCTCGTCTTTGCGGTGCAAGCGTTCCGCTTCTTGTGTGAGCAAGATTCCTTGTGGTTATTACCCAGGAAATGACATTCTGGGCATTCAATCTTGGGCTTCTTACATTCTTTGGTGAAGTGCCCTTCTTCACTGCAATTGAAGCAGTTGCCTTTCTTAGCACCGCCTCCTTTTCCTTTTCCGGCTGAGGCTGCGTTTACCTGAGACTCTTTTCGTGCTCTGGAACTTCCTCCAGAGATGCCTTGGAAACGTCGGAATGCTTCATGTTGCAATCCGATCATTTTTACTTCTTCAAGTGTTTCTGCAATCGTATTTTTGCGTCGGCCCTTGAAGAGTTCTTGTCTGATTTCGGAGTTTATAGCTCCTTCGATGAAGTATACACTGGATGCTTCGTCCAGCCCTGATTGATGATAATATTTTAGCCATTCAGCTAGGAAATCGACAACACCTCGGGTTCCTTGCTGAATTTTCATCAGCTTATCCTTGGTGAAGTCTCATTGTAACTGTGGCCAGAAGACCGCTTCTATTTCCCGTTCAAGGATTGCCCATGTCGTAAGGCGGGTGATTCCTTGTGCCAAATTGGCTAGTTCCATGTCGGCATAATGCCCTCCTCGGGCGCCGCATAAACGTGCCAGGACCGCGTAGGCCCTATTCTTTCCATGCTATACTTTGTCCCCTTCATCGTCCGTGTACATGAACTGCCGGGGATTGCAGTCCATCCAAGCCTTCGTCTTAGTCCACCACTCCTCGAACTTGGTGGGTGAACCGTCATATGGACCAGGGTCCAAGAAGATCTCCACTTTGGAGGAACTTCCTCCTTCTTGTCCTCATAGTGCATTGGTCAGGTTGTCCAGCCCTGACCCGGTGTTTTGTTGATTGATGCCGACCCACCCCATGAGTCCCATCATTTCTCTTGTCCTTTGTGCGGCTTCTTGTCCATCAAGAAGTGCTTGAGCGAGCTGGGCCTGGGCCTGAGCCAGGTTGAGTTCCAGCGCCTCTCGCTGCTTTTCGAGAGTCTCTGTTCTTGCCGCATAGTGTTGGGTG
>JBBPMP010000684.1:0-14531 GCA_038090395.1 Boletales sp. KT-2023a
GTCAAAGCTGCATTCCCCAGTGTAGTCGTAAACCGTCTCATCCACAATATGCGGAAAAGAGGAATACCAAAAAAGTACACAGAATGGTATGCAAGAAGACTCCAAAACTGCTCAACCACCCTGGTGTTCGACAACTTCACTTCCAACATCTTTCAAGTACCAACAGGGCTGGACCAAGGATGCCCGCTCTCACCAATCGCATTCATATATTACAACGCAGACCTTATTGAAGCAAATGGCGAAGACCGATCAACTTTGGGACTCGGATTCATTGACGACACGGCATTCATTGCAGGGGGGAAAACCTACAAGGAGGCAAACAAGAAACTCCACCACATAATGGTAAAAGAGGGAGGCACTCTGGAATGGAGCCACACCCATGAAGCAGAATTCGAACTTGACAAAATGGCGCTGATCTGTGCCTCCCGCATTTGAACAACTGACCCAGCCAACAGATCAAAAACGATACCTACACAGCACCCGTCAATCAAAATCAACAACACCATTATTAATCCCAGCACAAGCACAAAATTCCTGGGAGTAATCATAGACCAGGAGCTACGGTGGATGTCACACGCGGTGTACACAATAGCAAAAGGAATGAGGTACGTCCTCGCATGCAAACGTTTATCCCGACCATCCACTGGTATATGCCCCCTCATGATGAAAAAGCTCTACGAGGGGGTAGTGATACCAAAAATGATGTATGCTGCAGAAGTATGGGCCACCACTATGGTGAACCAGGGTACCAGCCAACACAATGATGGCTGGAATGCCAGAGGTTTCGGAAGAAAAATCGAAACCATACAATGCACTGCAGCCATACTCATAACAGGAGGCATGCGATCCTCTGCTACTGACACACTGTTTGCCCACGCAGGACTGCAACCAATACCAATGATGATACGACAACACTGCCAACAGGCCACACTACGACTAGCATCTCTCCTGAACAACCACCCGTTAGCTCATCATGTAATCCTGTCCCTACATTGCCAAAGGAACCACAAGTCTCCCCTGCACCAGCTAATGGAAGCATTCCCACTGGACCCTCGAAAACAGGAAATGATACAACCAGCGTGACATGACACAAAATGGAAACTGCAGATAACGACAAAAATAGCTAACTCAAAAGAGGAGGCGATACAAATGGACGGTAAGGCAGAAGAAGAGCAGGAAATTGTGCTATACTCAGACGGATTGGGGCAACAAGGCAATATAGGAGTGGCCGCCATCATGTGAAAGAATGGGATCAAAATCGCAGAAGCAAGATTCAACCTGGGAACCAACAAACACCACACGGTTTACAAGAGCAAAATCACAGGTATGATATTGGCAGTAGAACTACTGAGAAAATTACCATATAGAACCAAAAGCGCCTCACTTGCACTCGATAATAAAGCCGCGATCATGGCAGCTATGGCATTCGTGTCGAAACCGGGTCATTACTTATTAGACATATTCCACAGAAACCTAAAATCCGCACTCAAACACCATAAGCTAAAGTCCCTGGAGGTAAGATGGACACCGGGCCACATGAACGTACAAGAAAATGAACAAGCAGACAAAGCAGCAAAAAGGGCAGTGTTACGATCTTCTATTCACACATCCTTTTCCCTTCGCTTCTCCTTCGTTAGAGTGCTTACGCACACCTTTAGTCATCCTTTGTTACTAAACGCTGACGCGTCCTCTTTTACTTCATCCTTATTACTCATTGATGACGTGTCCCTTTTCTCTTACATTCCATGACCTTCTACGCTTACGCGTCGCCTGGTATATAGTCAGGTAGTAGACCTACTGTTCTACATTCTCGATCTGCGCAATCTAGCGTATTCTCTTGAGTCACCCTCAGTCCCCTCAGTCCTTAGTCCCTAGTCCATCTTCTAGACGTATAGTCCCTGTCCTTTGTGGCCTTCGAACTGAGTTGTACCTCTTTGTGAGCGTCCTGTTCGTTGGCATCTCTTTAGCTTGGTCTTGGTCTACACGAGGTACGCTCCACGTAACATCTGGTAGTTGTCAAAATGTTCAGCATAGCTTTTGGTGGAAAACTTTAATGTATTCCCTTGATTTGAACACTGGCCTTCCAACACATGGTGAAGACCACATAGGAGCTGACCACAGAAATATGTATTAGCACATGAACTTTATATGAAAAATATATACTGTTACAATTCATATGGACCTCTATACTTTTTCTTCTTCTTTCTTTGACTTCTCTTTCTCTTTCACACCTGGACTTATCTCTTTTCACTCCATTCCTAGATGATCTCAATTGGACACAATCTTACACTGGATCTGATCACTCTTTTCTTAGAATTTCCTACACTTTCCTATGCCTGCCTCTCCTGCTGATCTGATTATATACTACTGATCACTAATACTGATCACATATGAGTGATTAGTTGCACCAATCACCTGACTTGGTCACATGTCTGAGAATAGTGTAGAACATTCTACACATTGGAATAAACAGGAATGGGTAAAACTGGAACTGATTTATTATGTAAGTAATCACTCTATGGTATGACTTTCATTTAGCATTGATTACAGTATGTGAATAGAGAGCTATTTGCTATTGGCTAGAATACTCTAGAATAGACCAAATACTGTAGCTACATACATACAGCATGTATATAAGGCTGTCTAAACAGCCTTTGTTGAATAATGACTCTTGTTTCCACAAATCATTCAGCCCTCTTATGAAAGAGAGACTTGGTTGTACCAACATTGTATTATCCTAGTGAGTGTTCCCACTAGAGAATTCTTCCTCTGTCCCTCCGCTGTGTTTGAGATAATAGCCTTCTATTTATATTCTCAAAAGGTTATGAGCCCTGCTTAGGTGGTTATAGAGGAATAATCTTGCTTGGACATACAGGTGTTTGTCAACCACACACCAGATGCCACCTAACACACCAGCACAATACAATGCTTGGACTATGAGTATCCATGCTATTTTGGAATGCTTCTTGTTGATTTATCATGCATTCCATCAAGGCATTATTGTGCTTAGCAACAAACAATTCCTTATACTTTGCTTTTTTGGAGGGGCTCTCCATCTGTGATTGTTCCATTCATATTTCTACTTGACATTCACTTACTTCAATCATGTACTGAATATATTGTACACAGATCAAAATGTAAGTAGAATCATACAAGAACCTCCATCTCCACACAAGAACCCTTTTGTTCCTCCAAATCCTCCAGTGGTTCCTCAAACAAGATCTAGCCCATCTCCACCCAGGTACAGTCCTACTGCACCTGAGACAATTGTATCCATGTGACCTTCCACTCTTGCAGCCCAGCAGAGAAGCCCTCCTGCATCAACACAAAGACCTAGTAGACCAAGTCCTACCCCAGTATGTTGTACTGAGACCATCCCTTGACTGGTAAACTCACCCAAGATTCATCCAGGAGTACATCTCAAGATCCTTTGTACACATTGTCAAGGAGGTATTGAACAAGGAGAAGTCCACCATCACAGTGAGAGAAACTTTATCAGAAACTACTCAGGATCTGACAATGAAGGATGAGTAGAGTCCTATCATATAATTGGAGGAGAATCTGAGCACAGATCATCCTCATTGTCAGATTCAGTGAGTCATCTAAATGGAGCAAATCAGGGAGCACCATATGGTCTCCTTACCACTGCTATTGAGTGAGTGAGAGTGCTAATCAACAGTCCATCTAATAGATCTTCATTGAATGATTCACCTCCTCCATTAGAAACAAACTTTTCTCACCATGTCCCTCTCCCAATCCCTCCAAGATGTCCTCTGCCAAGTGTCTCCCACTCTTGACAAGCAGCCAGTCACAGGACACAGCTGTATTCCACTCCATCATCCACAATCCTTGTATTCCCTCCAATCATGCCTTCCAACACTTCACCAGTTGTGTCAGGATCTTCTGGCAGATAATCCAGCTCATTTGGGCTTCAAACCTAAACTATTGATCTCACCCAACCTGGTTTACCCACTGTCCATGTCCTTACCTGATCAACGCAAGATCCTAACTCAGGAAATCCCTTGGGACTGCACCCAACTTCTTTGCCAAGCTCCCCTGAGAGAGAGTGAAGAGATTCTGGATTGTGAGATAGAAATTGGAGAAGGGATCAAGAAGTGGCAGCAGTATGCCTGCCTTCCTCTCCCTCCTCAGCTGATTTGCCAACTGGAACTACAACATGGCACACTGATTTGTCATCAAGAAGAAATGATCAATTGGATCACCAATACCATGGAGAGTGATGAGTTTGTTTCCATGAGAATCCAGGCCAAACCAGATCAGATGGATGATGACAGCTTCCACACAGTGTCCTAGTCAACAATCTACAATCTAGATTCACCAGCAATGAAAATCACAAGCAACCTTTCCCTTTCTATTTCCAAATATCAGGACACATGGTACTTCCAAACCAAATGCCTAGCCTGACTCTTGACTCAGCATCATGAGGTCATCAAGCTAGAGGTTCTACACCACCAGTACCTGAATATGGGATGTATCTGTTTTATCCCTTTTACCAGTGCAAGTTTCCACAATGACTCATGAGGTACATTGACAATACCACTTGTCAGGCAATCTGTTACTGAATAATGCCAATTGAGTCCAGCTTCTTCCTACCCATCAACTGCTATATGTGAGCTGATGAGATACTTCAAGAAATCTACAAAGCAGCTGGATGGGCTTTTGTAGCTGATACCTACAAAAAGTTCAAACACAATTTTATGGTATGGGATCAAGGTTTTGAGATATTCAGGCAGGTCATCTTTCTGCCTCTTCACAATAATTATAAACTGGTAACAGTGATATATCTGGAAACTCACTACCTTGTTGCACAATGGGCACATTCAGAGACAAAGTGTAAAGGGGATGAAGATTTTCATGTGTGAAATGGGATGGGGATTCAGATGTGGATGAGGATAGAGGAGAGAGAGAGGTGGTTCAAATGGGACATGGAGCTATGATATTTACCCCATCACAAACAACTAATTGCTCTGCAGAAACACCTTCTTGATGTTGCTGGCACAGATGCTGAGCTTGTCACTGCTTCCATTCTTAGCAGAACCTATCAATGACCAAAGAGAAAGGCTGCAGAAGAGGGCAAGCAAAAGCAAAAGGCTTGCAAACATGTTTAGTAATGGAGATGGACTCCAATTTCTTTTATCTCCAATTTTTCCTATTTGGCCTTTAGGCAATCTTTCATATGCAATGTACACTTCAGAACTACCTTTTCAATTCTTATCTTTCCTGGATTTACATGTGGACTTTGGCAAGACTCATACAAATTCTTTGCCAATGCCCTATTATGCTCATATGCATTGAGAACTCTGCCACAATAATGTGCTGCTACATCCAGAGATTCCAAATCCACACTTCTTTGAATTTCTTTGATATGACATGTTTATTTCAAAGGTTATCAATTCTTTGCTGTCATGGTGGAAACCACTTTTGAAGATATATGTAAGAGTGTGAGTAGTAAATGTTTCTGCCCAAGAAACCATCAATTTGATATGCTGAAGATAATCCAACTTGACCCACAAGAAGGAAAGCAAAGCATAACTGCTATAGTCATCTATAAATGTAAGAATATAATGAGCATGTGAGCATGGTTTGACCAGCATTGGTTCCATCAAATTGGTGTGAATGAGGCCAACAGGTCAAGTAGATCTCTTTTCTGATGAAAGAAAAGGGTGATCAGGTATTTTCCCTAATTGACAACCTCTACAGGGTAGCATAGAAGGTTGCAGAAAATTAGGAACACCTGAAAGGTGGGTATGTGCATGTCATAATGCAGCATGTGAAGTATGTCCAAAGTGTTAATGCCATATCTGATAAGAAGTAGAATCTGCAAGGGAGGTGTGAACCTTAATCAATGGAGTAATCGTGACTGATTGAAACCAATGTAGGTTGTTAGATGGGGATAAAGTGGTAGCTTGTATCACCTGTCATCCTTCCTTGTTCCAAATACAAGTTCCATTCTTGTTACTCTCACAACAATAGTTGTGGGCTAGTAAAGATGGTATAGATAGTAAACAATGTGATGCATGAGGTGCATACCATACATCTTCTAGCTTAACCACTGGATAGTTTCTGTCAACTTGTTGGACTAGTATGGTTCCAGGACAATGCATGGAAACCTTGTACCATTAGCTACAGTAGTAGTTCTTTCATGATCTGATAAATACACAAAATCATCCAAGATTGGAGACAGATGATCAGTATATCTGCTGTCAATCATCCAGCAAGTCTTTGAAAATTTGCTGTCAATACTGCTGATCTTAGATTGATCCATCTGAGTACCACCATGATACCCAATATGGTAGCACAAATATTCATTAATCTCTTCATCAAAGGTAATGTCCTCATCTCTTTTATCTACCATTTTAGCTTGTTTGCCTCTGGCATTATACTCTTCATGCTTCCTATGAAACACCACTACCTTCTCTGCTGTACTGGAATTATCTCTCTCTAGTAACTGATCATAAATGTAACCAGCTATAGGTGCAGAAGGTGGTGATAAAGCATGTCACATCCTGTGCCCTTCTGGAACCATTTGCACCCCTATCCACTCTCATCCACACCCCTTGTCCAACTCCAGATTCTCCTGTCCAAAGTCTGCTGTGGTTGGTCTGCCTTTGCATGACAAGTCTGGACATCTCTGGATATTTGGTTTCCCTTGCAGTTCTGTCCTCTCTATTGTTTTCTCCTTTTGTTTCCACATTAACTTTTAAGTCTTTTGTTTCTATTGTTCTCTCCATTTCCCTTACCCTCCATCTTCCCTGAGTATGTGCCACAAGTATGTACCTTTATGTACTCCATAGTTCTGCTCTCCATTCTCCATTACATAGCATTCACTTGCATGTATTTAAAGTCTGTACTTTGCTGAGGAACACCTCAGTTCATAAATCATCTAAGTTACTTCCCATCTCCATTCCTTGACTCCTCACTCTCTCTCTGCCTCAGTAGCATCCACAATTGTTGGAACTCCACCCAACTCTGTCCTCCAAAATCTGAGGAAATGGACAGCAAGGGCACAGGCAACTCCTGAAGTCAATGTCCTCTTTGTATGTCTATGTCTCTGCCACTGATCTCTGACCCCCACTCCCACCTCATCCACTCTGCTCTGACCTCTGGAGATGCAGAAGAACCAGACTTGACAAAGCAGTAGGATATGAAATAGTACCAGGAATGACACCTTCATGAGAATGAAAGATGCATGGTTCTCAAGAATAAGTGTTTCTCAGAATGGAAATGGTAGGAAATTCAAAAGAAGGAGATGGTGATGGTAAAGTGTCAGATAGAGAATGAGATGAAAAATGAGATGTGTCTGAAATGAGTCTGCCAAGTCTGTAAACTTCTTTCCCCTTTCCTTTCTTTTTCCTTTATGACTCTGGTGTTGGAGTAGTGTCTCATGGAGTAGGGGCTTCAATCCACAGAGCTATGTCTCATTCTACCCAAGGAGGTAAACAGGGTCAACTAGGTTGTGTCTCCTCCTCACCTTTGACATAGGGAGAAGAGGTTGGTGGTGACACATAGTCACTGAAGGAAAGATCTCAAACTATTGTGTCTGGTGTAGAGAGTTCCCACTCTCTATGTTTGTAGCTTTGCTTTTTGTAGCATTTCTAGATTGTCTGTCACTATCCCATTCGTCCATGCTCAAGACAAGTCTGTCCATGGTAAGTCCACACATTTTGTCCACTATATCAGTGTGTCCAGACTATATCTGTCTTCCAGACTTGCATTCCATCCTTTCATTTACTTTCTGGACTGTCTCATGTCATGATCAATTCCTTACTTTGTGTATTTTCTGTCTTTTCATTGCATTTTACTTTCATTTTGAAGCAGTTAGATTCATATCCATTGTTGGTAGAGTCTGGATGGAATCCAGACTATAAATTTTGTACTTAGATAATAAGAAAGGAACCTTCCCTCATTTGAATGGTCACTATCAATTAAGTGTGAGTGAGCACTATCTCATGTTTCCTCTTATTATTCATCTGTTTCTACTTGCTTCGTCTATTCTCACTGCCAGCTCACCCATTCTGGTCCACTTGACCTACTTAACATTGTCTGGATCATCTGGAAACAATCTACTTGCTGCTAGACAACTTTGCTCAACCTCTCTCCAATCATCTACCCCTATCTGGAATGCCTAGGTCCACTCCCCAGACCATCATCCTTTCTCCCTGAATCCCAGAGGATGACACCCACTTCCTTCACCAACCATGCACTCAACACATCCATCTTCTCTTCATCTGGAGCCCACTGTGAGGGGTTCACAGAGAGGATTTTTGATGGGGATGCTCAGGCCTGTTCCAACATGTCTGGATTTTTGGGGCCATCATGCCAATCTCTCAAATTCCCATGTCGCAGGTATGGTGACCGATTTAGTGCTGGAGGCAGGATTGTCTCCACATCAAAATGTTCCAGGTTTTTTGATTCCCTTTTCGGGAGAGAATGCTTCCATGCAAGATTGTCCTCTTTCCTGGGCCATCTTTCTGGGATCAACATCATGCTTAGGCTCAGAACCGCCATCACTGCTCACTCCCCTCCCCCTTTTGGATGAAGAAGAATTTCCACTGCACTCATCCCCCCATCAGAAATTGTTGCCTCTCTCAGCAGTGGACCATCATCACACTCCATTGCAGCCAGCCATTCATCCACCACTGCTTCATCCATTGTTTTTCCATCCAGTTCTGAATGCTCAAAATCCATTCTACTCAGCACCAAAATTCATGGCCTCTTCATTTTCCACCTGTCCACTTCCACCTTTACCAGTCACGATGTCAACAGCTCCACCCTTCCATATGCCTATGTGGGGCTTGCCCAATGCTCCAAAATTTGATGGAAAGAATTCATCACAGCTTCCTCACTACCTCAAAGAGATTGAAATGCTTGGCAATGAAGCCAATCTTGATGTGGAGAAGTGTATCAAGGCCACCATCAGGTATGTGGACCTCAAGGAGGCAGAGGTATTGGAGATGCTTCCCAAGGCATCTGCTAGCTTGGCAGACTGGAATGCTTTTGTCACAGTGGTTAAGAAGTTGTATCCAGGTTGTGAAGGCACTAACCATTACTGCCATGCTGACTTGCAGTACCTCACAGCGGACTACACCATCAAACCAATGTGCAGCCAAGAAGACTTAGGTGAATATATCTGCAAGTTTTTGAAGATCTTATCCTTCCTTGTTGCCAACAAGATTGCTGAGCTCCAGCACAACAAGCATTATCTTGCCGGTTTCCATCTGGACATCAAGAATCGCATTCTGCATCATCTATCTATCGTAAAGCCAGACCTCCACCCAGAGGATCCATACCCAATGGGCAAGGTGATGGCTGCTGCTAAATTTTTGTTAACTGGATCTGCTTTCTGCTTCCCTGCTCCTACTAATCAGATACAGCCTGTCATCCTGCAATAAGCCCAACCAGCTCTGCAACAAGTCTGGTATGTGCTGCAGACAATTCTGACCCCAGTATATGTGCCCGCATCTGCAAACCAGGGTGACCCAAGTGCAGCCCCTCATCTCTGTGGCTTTTGTGGCCAACCAGGTCACTTGATCCACACTTGCCCCATCCATATCGACTACATGAACTTGGGCAAGGTAGTTCATGGTTCTAACAATTGGATTTGTATGCCAGATGGTACCGACGTGCCTCTTATCCAGGGTGGTCACTGTCTGAAGGACAGCGTTAATGCAGCATATGTGTGTCAGCCACCTCCAGTTGTCACATCCATGCCTGCTTCATCATCTACCATGACAAGGAATGTTCCTCCCCATTTGTCTGCTAACTTGTACTCTGTCTCTCAAGAGACAGAGACCATTCTAGACATTGATTCTTCTGCTTTTGGAGTCACAGCATTGAGTCTGGATGAGGACAAGGTGCTGGACTTTTCTGATGACAAATTCCAGGAGTATATTGCTCAGGCTTGGGTGAACTACAAGTCTGATCAGAGCAAGGACAAGAGGAAGTGGCAGCATTTTGATGGGGTCTAGGTTCCTCCTTGCAGGAAGCCAGACCAGCATGCTATAGTTACAGAGGAGCTTCTGTTGCTGGCTCTCCAAGAGCAAGTCATGTTCTTGTCAACCACCCCTGTCCCATCTACTTCAACAACTTCTTCCTCTTGTTGACCTCTTCCACTGCCTCTGCCTGCTCCAAAAGGTCCATCCAGACCTCACCCACCAGTCTCATCAAACACCAACCAGTCTGGTCCAACTGTGTCATCTTCTGCCCCTACCACACAATACAAATATTTATTCCTGCTTGAAAATGACTTTGCTCCCAAACATGTACTCAGCCATGTCCTTGACACCAGTGTGCCTGTCCCTACCAGGGACCTCTTCACCATCACCCTGGAGTTCTGGAAGCAATTCCACAACCTCACCATGGTCAAACGCACGTCTAACACTACTACTGTGACGACCTCCATCCATGTCAATGAGCTGTCCAGGTTTGATCCGACCTCCATCACTCACAATTATGGGGACTGTGTCCTCTGGAACAAAGATGGACTTATAGTTGCTCACCATCACTTGCCCCTTTGCACCCTTGATGTCAAGCTTGGGGATTTGGACTACACTATCCAGGGAGTTCTCAACTCCAGTTCTGAAATCATAGCAATGCCAAAGCGGATGTGGGAGAGTCTAGGACTTCTGATCCATTTGGACCACAAGATGTGGATGTTGTCAGCAAACATGACAGTTGACAGCACTGTTGGGGTTCTTGAGAACCTTTCTCTTGACTTTGGTGGAGGTGAGGTCACACTTGCTTCTTTAGAGTGAGCTTGCATGTTTATGAAAGGACTGGAGGGATGCAATGTCCATACCCATATCAATCTTGATGTTACCATTGGTGGCTCCTTCTTGCCATGAATCCCAATTGGTGCCTTCCATGATCTCCTGATACATTTCTGTATCTTCATGAGGAAGACCACTACTGGCCCAATTGTCACCATCTCTTTGGTATCTCTCTTTGTCAGTGAGGGCAGTCACCTCATTGACTTGAATATTATCATCAGTTTTATACATTTTGACTATATGAGCAAAACTGTCACCAATCATCTCAGTGACCTTAGCCTTTCCCTTTCCCTTGGGGTCTCATCCTCCTTTCTTGGGATGGTTCTGCCTAGACTTGAAGCCATTTTGATTATGATTGGCTTGTTTATTGCCAAAGTTTCCTCATTCATGATGGTAAGGTGAGAAACCTCCACAGAAGTTTCTGTGGGTGTTACCAAAATTGCCTCTAGAAGGCTTGTGCCAAGGGTTAGTATGTGGAGGTCCTTTGCAAATCACATTGGTCCAAAAAGCTCCACTTACTCTGCTTTGCTCCATATTGGAAATTCTTGCATGAAGAGGTTGTCTTGACATGCAGAGATCAATCTCTGAAAGGATCTTTTTGGAGATTAGATCTGTAGTGAAATCTGCCACTTTGACAGTTTTGGCAATGGTGGTACAAAATGCAGAGTAGTCAGATGACAGGCATGTAAGCAGGAACATGCCTTTGAAGGATTTGTCAAAACAAAGTCCTGCTTGTGCCATTTGATTGAAAAGGGATATGATCTTGTTAAGATCCTCAGCAGCAGAACAAGTTCTGATGCTGGACTGCATGACCAATGAGAAGAGATGAAATTTGCCTGATAGGCCTTGAGATACAGAGAGAGTAGAAAGCTTATCCCAAAGCTTCTTGGCAAGAGTGTCATGTTTGCCATCATAATTAAACAAGGCATGATGAACTAGATCATTATTGAGAGTTTGGAAGATTATCCCAATGATGTGTTTGTCAATTGCTTCCCACTCAGATTGATTGGTGGGGGTGGTACCTGCATGAGTAATGGTACCATCCATCCATCCCCATATAGAAAGGGATTGGAGAATGGACTGGATGTGAGTTGACCACATGATGTAATTGGAGTGACCTTGAAGGGTCTGAATGCAGGTAAGGAGGGTGTTGTCCACCTGAAAGTCTTCAGAAATCTTGATGGCATTTCCAGTAGACATCTTGTTCTTGCTTTACAGAAATATTTGATATCTGTAAGTGCAAATTTGTCAAACAGATGATTAAAGACATAATCAATAGGAGAAATGAAATAGAACCTGGAAGTCCTTGCAGAGTATTTGTTCCTGATCCTTGTGGAGTTGGTGGTAATGGTAGCCTATGCTTGATAGCCCAAATCAAGCTTCTCCTTTTTCTCCTTTCATCTGCTTCTCTTTGCTTCCTTTCATAGTATAATTTTCATTTGAATTTGGTAAATGGATCATTACTCTTGTCTGTCAAGTCCAGTTCCTCCAGTCTCTGGACAAGTGGATGGGCAGAGCAGACCTGGGTGGAATGTAGAGGTTGGAGGTCAAAGACAAGGTCAGGGTCATACAGAGAGGACTTGGCTTCAAGAATTGCCTGTGCCACTGCACTGTCCGGTCCTTGGATTTTGGAGGTTGGGGTCGGATGTGGTACAACAATAGCCAAGGCTACTAAGGCAGAGGGGAAGAGGACAAGAGGATGAGAGTGGAGACCAGGGGTGACAAAGTCAATTTACAAATATGGGAATAAGTCCTCAGTGAGATAGGAACTAAATACATGAAGTCTGAGGCTATGCTAAGGGATGACAGAGGGCAGAGTAGTGGAGTACATACATAAAGCTACATACCAGTGGCATCAAGGGATGACAGAGCATAACTACAGGGATGGAGATGGAGAACTAAATACAGGAGAGGCTGAGACCTGTCAGGGAAGGTGGGACATCAGGGAGGACAGAGACGTTAAGGAGAATGGAGATATCAGGGAGGAGCGAGATGTTACATGAGAGTGGATGAAGGAGGCAGAGTTCAGACAGGAGTCAGGTTGGAGGGGTAGAGGAGTCAGATAGGGGTGTGTGAAGTGAGACTGATGACATGGGATGTGACAGTATCCCCCTCTTAGGGCCTGAACCCTTGAAGGCCATGGATATCTGACTGGGAAAAAGAATGGAGGAGAGTGCACAGGAGCTGGCAGAGCAGGGTGGATGCATGGAGAAGGTGGTCCAGGATCACATTATGGAGGTGTGGAAGCTCAGGCAAAGCATTTATGAAATCGGAGGGTGGAGTGTCCTGGAGCAGACAAGTCATAGATGTGGAGGAGGAGATCTAGGAACAAATCCTGCTGGAAGGTGCTGCTCGCCAAGGTGTGAAGGAAAATGGAGTGGAAAGAAGTCCAAAGGGTGGAACAAAAACAGAAAAAGAGGAGAAGACAGAGTTACAACAGTAGCAGCAAGCCACTGAGGCAGAGGGGTACAGAGAAAATGGAGGAAAACAGAGAAGGCAGAACATGAAAAGGAGATCAGAAAACAGAAAATGGAGATCAGGGAAAAGAGGGCAAAGAAGGATGAGGCGAAGTAAGAACAGAGAACAGAAAACAAAAGACAAGGAGGAAAACAGAGAGATAGAGAATGTGGAGATGACTATGAAGGAAAAGGAGACAGAGGTACAACAGTGGTGTTGAGCCACTGTGTCAAGTCTGAGTTCTCCAATCTCTGGAGGTGCAGATTTGTGGAGGTTGTAGAGGTGTGGAGGTCAGGGTTGGATGGTGAAGACAGCAGCTTCAGGAAATGCCTGTGCCCTTGTACTGCCCTTGTCCTTGTATTTCAGAGGGGCAGAGTACAGATAGATTACAATGGCAGCGATGAGGCTACCGAGGCAGAGTGTGAGTAGAGGAGGAAGCAGGAGGGTGGAATTGGACAGAGACAACAAGTGAAGTGGAAAGACTTAATTGATATTTGAACTGAGGTTTCCCTCAGTGAAGTGCAGACTTAAATACATGAGCACAAAAGCTATGTGATGGGGAATGGAGAGTGGACCATGCAGAGTATGTACAGGTACATACTTGTGGTGTGAACTCAGGGAAGACAGAAGGTATGAGAATGGAGGAACAGAAACTAGACCAATGGTGAGGTAAAGATGAAGACAATAGAAACAAAAGAAACTTGAGTGAATGCAGAACCAATAAGAAGAGAATAATAGAGTGAATGAAAACATAAGGGAAACTAATATGTGGAGATGTCCAGACATGTTGCACAAAGGGAGACCAGGAGTAGCAGACATCAGACAAGTGGGTCCAAAGTTGGATGAGGGGTGCAGATAAGGGCAGA
This sequence comes from Boletales sp. KT-2023a, assembly GCA_038090395.1. Lineage (NCBI taxonomy): Eukaryota > Fungi > Basidiomycota > Agaricomycetes > Boletales > Boletales sp. KT-2023a. The sequence goes on from JBBPMP010000684.1 coordinate 14,114, forward strand.
TAGAAGTGGAAGGGAATGGGATGTGACACACTGAGGTGGAGGTAATACTGTAGGAGAAATGGAGGTGAAGGAAAACAGAAAGCTGAGAAAAGGAATCAGAGATTGGAAACAGGAGGTACAGAGATGAACAAGAAGGAGGAAAACAGAGAAACAGAGAAAAGAAAGAAACAGGACAAGGAAGACAGAGGGAGAGCTGAGAGCCAAGATAAAGACAGAGAACAGAGGAATAAATAAAGATTGGAGAAGAGGAGGAAGTAGGAGGAACAGAGTATGGAGGAGGAAAACAGCAGAGGAAGCAGAGGTGGTGGAGGTGGAGGTAGGAGGTGGAGGTAGAGGAATTGGAGTGGAGGTGGAGGAAGGGGTGGTCATTGGTGTTGGGAACACAGATCCTACCATCAAGGTGGAGGAATCCATCAGA
>JBBPMP010000685.1:0-14529 GCA_038090395.1 Boletales sp. KT-2023a
TTCTCTTCCTCTCGCCGATCGCAACCGTTACCTCGCCTCCATTGACTCCATCCCTACTATCCCCACCTCCCAAGTCCTCGTCACATCCCCATCTCCTCCCCCTCTACCCGTCGCCTCCTCGTCACAACCCCTTGCTAATCGACTCTCCTCCGTTGAACTCATCCCTCATCATTGTGTCAACGACCCTGCCGTCTTCTCGGATGGATTCCTCGTCGACCAAGGCATGCTTGCATGAAACCGCGAACATATCCAATTCTTCTGCAGTCCTAACGGCCACCGCATCCTCTCGTCGGCAGTTCAGACTCTATCCTCTCCCATCTCTCTAACCCCTGCTCTACCTTCCACCCGCTGCTACCATTGCAATCGGCTTGGACATTATCGGGAAAACTGTACCGAGTACAACTGTCCTTCTTGCCAGATAGCTGCTCCTGGTCATCCAGTCCATCTTTGCTTCCGCACTCTCTGCACCGCATGCTCTCGTTGGGGACACTCTGATTGCTTCTGCCCCACTTGCACCTGCGCTCGTTGTGACCAAGCTGGCCATATCCTTGTCGACTGCCCCTTTGAACATTTTACTCCTTCGCAGGCCTTTGAGGCATCTTTCCCTTCCCCACCATTGGCAGATTCTTTGTGACAGTTGAGGTCTGGGACTTCAAATGTACGGAGGGGGTAATGTTACGATCGTCTATACACACATCCTTTTTCCTTCGCTTCTCCTTCGATAGAGTGCTTACGCATGCCTTTAGTCATCCTTCATTACTCTTCGATGACGCGTCCTTCTTCTCCTACTCATCCTTGATTACTCTTCGATGACGCGTCCCTTTGTTCTTCCCGCTTCCATCGCATTCTACGCTTACGCATCCCTCAGTATATAGTCCAGTAGTTGATCCACTGTTCTGTATTCTCGATCTGCGCAATCTAGCGTATCTTCTTGAGTCACCCTCAGCCCCTCAGTCCTTAAGTCTCTTAGTCCGTCTTCAAGATGTATAGTCATTGTCCTTCGTGGTCTTCGAACTGAGTTGTACCTCTTCGTGAGTGTCCTGTTCATTGACATCTCTTCGTATTGGTCTTGGTCTATGCAAGGTACACTCCGCGTAACAGCAAGACCCGAAATCGAATGTTTGCTCATGGCCTATACAGTTGACCTTGTCTCTGTTATGCTTGGTCCGGGTAGGAACGAGCATAGGCTCAAAGAGAACTAGAAGCAAGGGTCAAGGGTTCGAAGGAGTCTGAGCAAGACTTGCCAGACAACGAAGGGTTCAGCCAATAAGACGATCAGTGAGAGATCAAAGGTTTGGTCAACTTGGAGAGTCGATGGAGAGATCAGAGAAGTCATCCAATGAGGATGTCGACGAGGGATCAAGGTAGTTTTCGAAAGAGACAAGGTTGATTGAGCAGAACTAAGCTAAGGTACATCAATGTACAACAAGGCTTAAGTAGTACTCAACATAAAGTTAAATCAGAGATAGGAAAGATAAGAATCGCCTCATGGTGAAGATAAGAACAAACATGAGGCAGCAGAAATGAAAGACATGAGGTGGGGATAAGAAAGGCATGTGACAAACGTGTTGTACGTTCTAGAACACTCTAGAGAAAGTAAAGGGACCGGGTGATGCTGGTCTGAGTATGACAAAGAAAAGAAATGGAGGGATCGTAACATTACCCCCGGAGTACATTCAAAGTTACTACAAGAAAACAAGGGTGAAAGCGAATAGAGAAAGGAAACAGGGTACTCAGAAATCCATGCAGCGATCTCCACCAGGGGAACCTGTCATGTTTGCATAAGTGGAAGTGTCCAAGCCATCACTATCATCCTCGTGGATATAATGAGGGGCAAAGTCCAAACATACAGTTGTGGTAGGAGGCATAGGACGTAGAGGGGATTGGGAGGGGTGACAACGATGTGGGCAACACCAAGGAGGAATCTGGGTAGACAGTCCGGCCTCATGTGGGGGGGATGATAGTCTAGCAAGGAGGGGACAACGAGAATGGGGAGCACGATGACCAGAGGAATGGGAGGAAGTGGGAGATGACGAAGGAGTAATCGCAAGAGGTGGATGGGGACGACGAGGACAGTTGTGTTGTGAATGTCCCAGTGCATGACAACCGCAAAGGGGGCAGGCATAGTAAGGGCAATGAGGACGAATATGGTTCAGGCGATGACAGTGGTAGCATGTTTTGAAGTACAGGGGATGAGATGAGGGGAGAGGACGGTCACGTTGGCCGTTCCATCGTACTTCAGCATGATCCATTTCATCAGCCATGGCCTGGGTGAAGGGTTCCGAAGTGTAATCGGTGGATTGTTCCGCAGTGTGGTACCCGGAAGAATGGGAGGTCAATGTTGCCAGGTCGTCAAGGGTCAGAGAGGGTTCCAGGAGGTCCGGTGTGGGGACTTGGTTCTCCTTAGATTGGTCAGCTAGCTCTCTGACGTAGCGAAGAACATCAGCGGAAAGGTCGTCCATCTCAAGCTGATGCATGAGGTTGGTGGTGAGGGAAAGGAGGCGATTGTGTACGTCATGCAGGAGGGCAGTTTGGGTTGTTAAGTAGGAGTGGGCATGGATTTCATCAGTGATAGAAAGAAGGCGAGGAAGTTCGTTATGTAAATGTAAAAGAGATTCAAGGGGAGAGTACAGTTTTAAATGGTGTCGAAGGGGAATGACAAGGTCCGGGTGATTTAGACGTATATACATAGCACCCATGGCAGTGATGGGGAAGTGTTCCTGTCAGAGATGATGGGCATAGATGGGTACTGCGACGGAGAGGATTGTGTCAGCATTAGCAGGAGGAGGAGTGGGGGGAACGTAGGGGGCAGTCCAAGGGATTTCAGAAGTAGTGTCAATGGAAGGAAGCTCAGGAGGGGGGTTCCAGGGTGAAGTGATTGCAGGACATGGTTCAGGGATAGTCAGAATGGGAGAGGAGAATCTGGTAGGAGAGGGCATTTCAACGATGAGAGGGAGATGATGGGTGTTTTGGAGAAGGAAAGATGGAAGGGTGGAGCTTCTTATAGTCGTTGAGAAGCTGTTTGGCATGTTTGAACTCCGATTCGGGTAACCAGGAGTCTTCTTTGGCCGAGTAACCTTTCCATTGGATCAGGAATTTCCGATTAAGTGGTGACCCCTTGTGTCCGATGATTTTCTCCATTTCGTACTCCTCTTCTCCATTGATAAGGTCAGGAGGTGGGGTGGGGAAGTTTGGTCTGTGTACGTCGTTTTTGCGATAGGGCGATAAGAGGGAGGTGTGGAACATGTTGTGTATTTTCCAGGTACGAGGGAGGTGGAGTTTGTATGTCAAGGGAGATAGAATGTGGGTGATGGTGAAGGGTCCTTCTTGTTTGGGGGCAAATTTCGGATGAGAGATAAGCCGTTTAAGGTTTCAAGCTTCGAGCCAAACCTTGTTGCCTTTCTGGAAGGGAGTGAATTTCCCATGGAAGCAAGACTTCATGACTTGTCTGGCAAGTTCGTGAGCTGCTAGAGCTTTGTCTTGGGCTGTGGAGAGGAGTTTCAGGCGTTCTTCGACAGCTGGGAGGTGGGATTTAGCAAGGATGGTGGGAAGTGGATGGGGTTCAAAGCCCATCATAAGAAAGAATGGAGATTTGCTGGTAACCGAGTGGGGATGGTGATTGTGTGCAAATTCGGCGTGAGATATCATTTCGGACCAAGTAGCAGGGGAGTTGCCACAGAAGATGCGGAGATAGGTTTCGACTTCTTGATTGACACGTTCTGTTTTGCCATCAGATTGGGGATGATAGGCAGTGGAAAGGGAGAGGTCATATCCAAGGAGGTGTCTGAGTTCTTTGGCAAAGGTAGAAGCAAATTGGGGGCCACAATCGGAGATGATTTTGTCGTAGAGACCAAATCGAGTATAGACTTTGTGGAAAAAGAGGGAAGCGATCCCTTCGGTGGAGACTGACTTTTTCATAGGGCAGAGAATCACCCCCTTAGTAAGCCCATGGTCGACCACAACCAAAAGACTGTCAAAGCCGTCGGAGAGGGGAAGGTCGGTGATGAGGTCGCAGGAGACCTGTTGAAAAGGGCGAGTGCAGGAGGAGGAGATGGGAGAGAGGGGGGGAATGGTGGGGTGTGTGTTTGCTTTGGTGGCCTGGCAAGAAGCGCAACCCTCAACGTATTTGCAGACAAAGTGGGTGAGACCTGGCCACCAAAATTCGGAGGCGACAAGTTGGTGAGTTTTAAGATAACCAGGGTGACCAGCGGAGGGGTGATCATGGTGATGTTGAATGATGGAGTGTTGGAGGTCAGGAGGAACATAGACTTGTCCTTGGAAGGTGAGTACTCCAGCGTCATATTGCCAGTCAGAGAGGCGAGAGCAAAATTGGGCAGGGACATCGCCAGTGGTAGCATGGAGTGCGTCGAGCACAAGGGGGTCGGAGGAGGAGGAAGAAGCGAGCTTCTCTTGGAGGGAGGTGTCAATGAGGTTGACAAAGAGGGAGTCAGGCAGGAGGGTAACATTGTCGTTATCGTCATCATGGGAGGGAAGGAGGTTGGGGCAGCGGGAGAGGGCATCAGGAGCAGCAAGAGAGGATCCAGGAACGTGGGTAAGTTTGAGGTCGTAATCGGAGATGTCCAGCAGCCAGTGAGCCTGTTGGCGGTTGAGTTTCTGGGGTTGGTGGAAGTATGTGAGGTTCTTATGATCGGTGAAGACTTGGACAGGGAAAGGGGAACCTAAAAGATAGTGTCGCCAAGTCTTGAGACCACAAATGACAGCTAGGAGTTCACAATCGTAGATATCATAGTTGCATTCAGCAGGGGAGAAGGTTTGGGAGAGGTAGGAACAAGGGTGCCAATCATCATTGACATTGGTTTGAAGGAGGACTCCTCTGGAGGCATATTTGGAAGCGTCGGTGGTGACAGCAAAGGGGCGAGAGGGATCAGGGAGATGGAGGATGGGTTGTGAGAGGAAGAGTTTCTTCAACTCGTCAAAGGCTTGTTGGCAAGAAGGGGACCAGGACCAGGGTTGGTTCTTCTTGGTAAGATCAAGGAGGGGGCAGGCAATGTTAGAGTAGTTGGGGATAAACCGCTGATAGAAGTTGGCAAAGCCAAGGAAGGAGCGGATGTCTTTGACTTTTGCAGGGGTGGGCCATTCTCGAATGCCGTCGAGTTTGACAGGGTCCATGGCAAGTTTGTCAGGGCAGACGATCATACCAAGATATTCAACTTCAGAGGCAGCGAAGTTACATTTCTCAAGTTTGAGGTGGAGGTCAAGTTCTTCCATTCGTTTGAGGACACATTTAGTACGTTCCTCATGAGTTTTCTGATCTGGAGAGAAGATCAAGAGGTCGTCCATGTATATCACTAGCCATCCCTCAGCAGTCATATCACGGAAGGAGTCATTCATGAAACGTTGGAAGGTGGCAGGGGAATTGCAAAGTCTGAAGAACATGACTGTGGGTTCGAAGAGGCCTTTGTGGGTGATGAAAGCAGCTTTCCATTGATGACCATCCTTGATGCGAACGTTGTTGTATCCCCAGCGGACATTGAACTTAGTAAAGACTTTAGCTCCCTTGAGTTTATCGACGAGGTCAGAGATGAGAGGAAGGGGGTAGGCATCGCAAACGGTGTGTTCATTGACATAGCGATAGTCTTGGCAAGGGCGAAGGCCACCATCCTTCTTTTTGACGAAGAAGAAAGGGGCAGCTTGGGGAGAATTTGATGGTTGGATTTTGCCAGCTTTGAGGTTCTCGTCAAGGAAGGTTTCAGTGGCGAGCTTTTCGTCTGGGGTGAGAGGATAGAGTTTGCCAATTTTCAGGGTGAAGGATTCATCAAGGTTGATCTCATGATCATAGGGATTGCTGGGAGGAACATGGTCGGTCACCTCTTTGGAAAAGACGGTGGAGAATTTGGAATATTCAGGGGGAAGAGTGACCTTAGGTTTTGCCTTTTCAGCTGCAGCTGCCAGTTCGGTTGCTGTTGTAAGTTTGGCGATAGTGGCATTGGGAATGAATCAGGAACCACAACGGATCAGGCGTTGGATGATTCAACAGTCGTTGTTGTTCGGTTTCCTTCTTCATGTAATTGTAGAGTTGTCCATCCCAGATGGTGTTGACGTTGACGTGCCGAATAGGGCAAGGGGAAACAGGAGTAGGAGGGGGATGAGTGTGTTTCTGATAAAGATCATTCGATTGATTGGACTCAAGAGGAATAGAGAGTTGTCGTTTCATCCAGTCAATGGTGGGGTTGACCTGTTTAAGCCAGGGGAGTCCAAGGATAACATTTTCTTTTCCACAGTTGAGGACATGGAAGAGGACGGAGTGAGAGACCTGTCCGATGTGGACATAGAGGGTGGTAGAGAATCGAATGAGGCCATTCTTGTTAGGGGACTGGTCAATGTTTCGAACAGCAATGGGGGTAGAAAGTCGAGTTTTCAGGAGTTTGTGTTTCTGGACAAAGTCCCAATCAATGCAGGAGATTTGTGCCCCTGAGTCAATGAGAGCATGGGTTCCAATGGCTTTCAAGTGCAAAGGTTCGATGACTTGGACAGGGATTTGCATAGATTGTTTAGCTATCGAGTTTACAAGTACAGGCACACAAGAAAAGGAAGAGGAGGGTCGTTGCATTGGGGTATGCCCTCCATTCAAAAATCCTCACTGGGTACCGCAAAAGAGATGCGAGCAATGGTTTCTTCATCATCGTTGTCAAGCTCTTCAAGCTTGGGTAGTTCTTCAACCTTTCTAACCTCCTTCTTCAGCTGAGGGGTCAAGGGGAAGGTGGGGCAGGCAGAGATGAGGTGACCGGGTTTTCGGCAGTGGAAGCAAAGTCCATTTTTGATGCACTGTTGCCTTTTGGTTTGGGTCATCTTTGGGATGTGGACAGTGTCTATGTCCATGGCATTTGGGTCCTTGGTGGTATGAGAGGAAGAGGGGGAGGAGAAAGATTGGTAGGTGGTAGTGGAGGAGCAGTTTTGGCGGGCAATATCTTCAGCGTGACCCCATTGGGTTTGGAAGTGAATCATCTTAGAGTACCACTCCTCAACCTTCGTGGGAATGGTATCCATGGTCATGATATGGTGCATGAGCTTGACTGGGATGCCAGCAGAGAAGTATCTGATGAGAACATTTTCGTCAGTGATTTGGCTGATCTGGACCTTGCTTTGGAAGGTCGAGATGTAGGAGGCGAGGTCAGCTGGGTGGTTCGTGTTGGGCATGCGGTAGGTAGAGAGCCAGTTGATGGCAAGGGCTTGGGTGTCGTGGTGTTCAAAGGTAGTGTTGAATTTAGTGATAAAACTGGCGAAGGTTCCAAAGCCTACTGCAGTTCCATTGGCATTGGCGGCCAAAGCAGACTTTCAGAAAGAAGATGCCCAAGTGAGGGCAGTGTCAGCCTTCATATAAGAGAGAGCGAAGGCGATTTGTTTGTTGTCAGAGTTGTAGACGTCTTCATTCACCATTAGGTAAGTTTGGATGGAGTCGAGCCAAGGGGATGCCTTAGCATAGTTGCCATTGAAGGCATCAGGGGTACAGATGCAAAGTTCGGTGGATTTAGTCGTCATGGTAGAGGAGGGAAAGGGGGGAAGTGGGTGAGAGGGGGCAAAACGATGAGAGAGAGATGGAAGAGGTGGGGCAGGGGTGGGGGAGACGAAGAGGAGAGGTCTGGTGGCGATGGGAGTGGGGGAAGGGGGGGTGGGGTTTCAAGGAATGGAGATGGAGGCCAAGAAGTCGTGGGTAAGGGTGAGTGTTTCTTCTTGCTCAAGGTTGTCAGGGATTTGGACGTCAGAGTCATCGTCCTGATCAGGGTATTCAGTGGCAGTGGGGGAGGGGGACAAGTCGGAGGGAAGTTCTTGTGTTCTAGAGTGGTAGGAGTCAAGGAGCGACCTGGGGAGGCCAGTGCAACGAGGGGGTGGGGATGAAATGGTGGGAACTACAACGATGGTAGCCCAGAGTAGAGCTTAGTTCTTTTGTTACACTTGGTCCGGGTAGGAATGAGTGTAGGCTCAAAGAGAACTAGAAGCAAGGGTCAAGGGTTCAAAGGAGTCTGAGCAAGACTTGCCAGACAACGAAGGGTTCAGCCAATAAGATGATCGGTGAGAGATCAAAGGTTCGGTTGACTTGGAGAGTCGATGGAGAGATCAGAGAAGTCATCCAATGAGGATGTCGATGAGGAATCAAGGTAGTTTTCGAAAGAGACAAGGTTGATTAAGCAGAACTAAGCTAAGATACATCAATGTACGACAAGGCTTAAGTAGTACTCAACATAAAGTTAAATTGGAGATAGGAAAGATAAAAATCGCCTCATGGTGAAGATAAGAACAAACATGAGGCAGCAGAAATGAAAGACATGAGGTGGGGATAAGAAAGGCATGTGACGAACGTGTTGTACATTCTAGAACACTCTAGAAGAAGTAAAGGGACCAGGTGATGCTGGTCTGAGTATGACAAAGAAAAGAAACGGAGGGATCGTAAAAGTCTTGGTGTTGAGGTTGTTATTCAACCTTACGATGAAACCTGATTTGGCTGGTAGAACAAATTGGGATGTTTTAAAGGAAGCGTTTGAGGAATACAAGCATTCAAACAAACGCAAGAAAATCCACACCTTGTGTCAATCGCTCTACGATAAGAGCAACCCAATCCTAACTTGAGAAAAGTTCTGTCAGATGATCAGTTGGTTGTTGGACGATCAGTCTGGCCTGTAGGGTTTTGGGGTAAATCCTAGACATGTATCGGTCGAGTTTTGCTAGTCACCTTGCTTTAGCTATCATTGTCATAAGCTGAACATTTTAGTTTGTGCCAGATGAACATACCAATCCATCAAAAATACCTACTCAAGCCAGAACAGCGTCGATTCATTAATGAGCCTTGAGTTGTTATTCTAGTTGCATTGCATTTGGCAGGATAACCAGGTGTAAATCGGACTCCAGACTTGGCAAGGACTTGGGCTGTGTAATTGCCTTTTGTCATCAGGGTTGAGGGCACTCACCTGAGTTGTTAAACCTTGACCATTTTCCTGGCAAAAAGATTGTTAATGTTCTTTCATTTTGACTTGGACTCAATCTGACTGTTGCGTCTCAAGGTTCATCTTCCATGATTCAGATGGTTCAGACTTTACATAGGCAGTCAGATCGGCCTAGCACCTTTAGGCTTTATCTGCCAGCTTTATATATATATAGCAATCCGGGTTGGAGCACAGCTTCAAGACCATGAGACCTGTGAGGGGGGTTTGCAGTCACCCCTGACCAACTTGTCTCCCATCTAGCGACACCCATCATCAACAGCAACCATGAGTGTTACGGTCGTCTTTTCCTTTCATCCTTTGACCTTCACTTCTCTTTCGATAGAGTGCTTACGCACGCCTTTAGTCATCCTTTGTTACTAAACGCTGACGCATCTCCTTTTTTACCTCATTCTGATTACTCATTGATGACGCATCCTTTTTCTCCAATGTTCTCTGACCTTCTACGCTTACGCGTCGCCAGGTATATAGTCTAGTAGTAGACCTACTATTCTGTATTCTCGATCTGCGCAATCTAGCATATCTTCTTGAGTCACCCTCAGTCCCCTCAGTACTCTGTCTCTTAGTCTGTCTTCAAGACGTATAGTCATCGTCCTTCGTGGCCTTCGAACTGAGTTGTACCTCTTTGTGAGCGTCCTGTTCGTTGGTATCCCTTCGACTTGGTCTTGGTCTACATAAGGTACGCTCCGCGTAACAAAAGATCGAGAATCTCCCCTGTCCCTCCTATTACGGAGTAGGACCCACCCCAGTACACCATTCATCACTACAGCGCCCCAGCAGACGACTCCTCCGACGAGGAGCCCACTCTCACAACCCTAGAATTACATCGTCGTCAAAGACTCGCCGGACGGAACCTGTTACGATCGTTTGCCTATACACCTCTTTTCCCCTTCACTTCCCTTTCTCTAGAGTGCATACGCACACCTTTTGTCATATCCGCTTACTTCATGGTGACGCGTCCTTTTCTTATCTCATCCTACTTACTCTTCGATGACGCGTTCCCCCCTTTTACTTCATCTCGATTACTCATTGATGACGCGTCCTTTATTCCTTCCCATTCCATGACATTCTACGCTTACGCGTCGCCTAGTATATAGTCTCGTAGTCGATCTACCTGTTCTGTATTCTCGATCTGCGCAATCTAGCGTATTCTCTTGAATCACCTTCAGCCCCTCAGTCTCCTCAGTCCCTTAGTCCCTTAGTCCGCCTTTCTTAGGCGTATAGTCTCGATCCTTCGTCGCCTTCGAGCTGAGTAGAACCTCTTCGTGAGCGTCCTGCTCGTTGGCATCACTTCGACTTTGTCTTGGTCTCTTAAAGGTACGCTCCGCGTAACAGAACCGCCCTAACCCAGTAAACTCTCCGTTTCGCACTACTGCTCCACCACCTCCGTCGTCTCGTTCCATAGTCACTGTTCCCACCCAGTTGCCCAGCTCCCACGTCTCCAGTACCCCCCCAGCGTCTCCCATTAAGCTCAGCCCAGTTCTTCCCCAGATCTCTCTCACACCAACCCCTTCACTTCCACCCACCTTCATCCCACCTAGCACCCCAGTCACTCCAGCCATTATGACTGAACTCAAAGCCGCCCTCCCCGCGGACTTCTCCAGTGATCCAGCAGATGCCGTTCGATGGATCAAGGCCATGAAGGCCTACTTCGAGATCAACAAAACCCTCTACGCCTCTGACGACAGCAAGATCATGACCACATTGAACAAAATGAGCAAGGGATGAGGAGTCTCTTTCTCCGAAATGTGGTATGATCACATGGCCAACACCACCATCACCACTTCCAAGAAAACCTTTGTCAAATTCATTGAAAACTTCGAATCCACCTTCTACCCCTTCGACACCAAAGCCACCGCCCGTCTCGAACTCTCCAAGCTCGTACAAAAGTCGTCCAAAGGAAAGGACGGCGAACACGACAACGGTTTTCAAAAGTATATCACCGACTTCCAGAACCTTGCTGCCAAAGCTGGTATCACTGACAAACTCACCCTTATTGACCAGTTCTCCCTCGGCCTCGATCAACAACTCGCCGTCATGATCCTCTCCATGTCCACAGTTCCCTCCACCCTCAGAGAATGACTCGACAAAGCCAAGACTTTCCATGCCCAGAAGGCCCGTATCTCTGCACTTCGACGAGGTCATCATACCCCCTCTTCCTTCACTCGTCCCACCACCACCACTGATCCCAATGCCATGGACGTCGACGCCATACGCGTCTCCAAACTCACCCCTGCCGAACGCTCTCGGTGCTTCCAAGAAGGACTCTGCCTTCGCTGTCGCCAGAAGGGACACAATGCCCAACAATGCAAAACTTTCGCATCCACCCCACATACCACGAACCCTCCCAGACAACGCATCCAAACCACAGACACCACCCTCAGTACTCCCTCTCCTCCTTCGCCAGCCAAGCAACCCACTGCCCTGGAATCCTACGTCTCCAAGCTTAGAACTTCTGGAAAAGATGAGGGAGAGATCCTCCAAACCTTAAAGCTTTGTTTTGATGAAGCTAAGGATGATTCCTCTTCGGATTTTCAATGAGGGAGGATGTAGTAACGTCTTCTTCCCTAGATATCTCTGCTGTAATTGTAGGACTGTCAAATGAATGAACTATGTGTCTTCCGGTTCGTCTACAAGCAGGATCGCAAACTGTTACCACCACCGCTCTCGTTGATTGCGGTGCAACAAATAACTTCATCGACGTCTCTCTCATACCCAAACTCCGTTCTGCCATTCGATGACTCCCCCAGAAGCTCACCGCCTACAACGTCGATGGAACCCCAAACCACCAAGGAACCATCCAGTACTCCATCGCCGCCAATGTCATCTTTCCCCAATTATCAGATAAAATCACCTTCCTTGTCACCTCGCTCGGTTCTTCCTGCATTATTCTTGGAATGACCTGGCTGAAGAAACGAAACCCGGTCATAGACTGGTCTGCCAATACCCTCACCCTCTAGGACGCTGTGGTACCTCTTAGTGAGCATCCGCCCTGGACTGAGGATGTTGATGAGACCTACCCCCAACACCTTGGAAAAATCACGCTGTCCACCCATCTAGCACAACAAGAACAACCCAAACTAGTTGAAATTCCCTCCTGGTGCACCGAATTTGCTGACGTCTTCTCCGAAAAGATGTTTAGCACGCTACCCCCCCATCGCTCCTTCGACCACACTATCGATCTTAAACCATCCTTCGTCCCAAAGATCACCAAAATCTACCCCCTCAACCCCGCGGAAAAGGAAGCATGTCATATATTCATTGAGGAAAACCTAGCAACTGGTCGAATCATTCCATCGAAATCCCCACAAGCTTCTCCCTTCTTCTTCGTACCGAAGAAAGATGGCACTCTTCGTCCCTGTCAGGACTATCATTACCTCAACTCTCACACCATTCGCAATGCATACCCCTTACCTCTTATCTCAGAACTCATCGACAACATGAAAGACTCAACCCTCTTCACCAAATTTGATGTTCGTTGGGGATACAACAACATTCGCCTATGAGAGGAGGATCAATGGAAAGCAGCCTTCATCACCCCCCTCGGACTTTTCGAACCCACTGTCATGTTTTTCGGTTTTAACAATGCTCCTCCCACCTTCCAAGCCTTTATGAACCATATCTTTGCCGACATGATCGCTGAACGTTGGTTAAAGATTTACATGGACAACATCGGCATCCACACCAAAGATGACATCGAACTACATCATTCACGTACTAAACGAGTTCTCCAACGTCTACGTGATCACAACCTTTCGCTCAAGATTTCCAAATGTTCATTCGACACTCCCCAGATGGAATATCTCGGTCTCATCATCGGTCAGGGACACATCCATATGGATCCAACGAAACTCATGGCTATCGCCAATTGGAAACCTCCCACTTCTGTCAAAGGTGTTCGCTCATTCTTAGGCTTCGCAAATTTCTACCATAAATTCATCCCAGGATTCTCCACCCTCGTTGCTCCTCTCACTCTCCTCACGCGCAAGGATGAACCTTGGCTTTGGACCTCCCTCCAACAACGGGCTTTTGACAAATTAAAGTCCCGGTTTTCTTCCTCTCCAGTCCTCGCTTTCCCTGACATCTCTCGCCCATTTTCCATCATGTCGGACACTTCCCTGTTTGCTGCTGGCGCAGTGCTTCTCCAGGACGACGCCAATGGTGATCCCCACCCATGCGCGTACTTCTCTCAGACTTTCACTCCGGCAGAACGAAATTATGACATCTACGACTGGAAACTCCTCGCTGTGATCCTAGCTCTACAGGAATGGAAACAGTATCTTCAAGGAACCGCACACCCTGTCACCATTATCACCAATCATAAGAACCTGTCATACCTCAAGGACCTTCGCAAATTGTCTCGTCGACAAGCTCGTTGGTCACTTCTCCTACAGGACTTCGACATCGTATGGCAGGTTACCCCCGGTTCTCGCATGGCTCCTGCGGATGCTCTTTCCCATAATGTGGATGTCGACACCTCACTTGACAATGTGTCTTCCATTCTTCCAGACCCAGTCGTCATCTCTGCCCTCGACCTCGCTCTAGCGGACAGCATTCGTCACTCCTCTGGTTCCGATCCCCTCGTTCTTTGTGCCCTTCATTCCATCCAGACTGGTTCACCGCTCTTTCTGCGTTCTTCCCTCTCAGATTGGTCATTTGACAATGGTCATTTGTACTTTCGTCGTTGCCTCTATGTCCCCCCCACCGCCCGCTCGTCCCTCCTACGTTCTATCCATGAATCTCCCACCACCGGTCACATGGGCTTCTTCCATACCAAGGCCCTCCTCGAGCAGGACTTCTGGTGGCCCGGTCTCGCCACTTTCGTCCGCAACTTCGTCATGGGCTGCGCCCTCTGCCAACAATCCAAGGTTAACACCCATCCCACATCCCCTCCTCTCTCTCCCATCCCCTCTTCCACGTCTCTTCCCTTTCACCAGCTTTCTATGGACTTGATCATGGATCTCCCCGTCTCCTCTGGTTTTGATTCTTTGTTGGTCGTGGTCGACCACAGCCTTACGAAGGGGGTAATTCTCATGCCTTGTCAAAAAACCATTGACGCCGCAGGGGTCGCCCTTCTGTTTTACAACAATGTCTTCAAACGGTTCAGACTACACGATTCCATCATCTCCGACCGTGGCCCACAATTCGCCTCTGCCTTCGCCAGAGAACTTGCTCGCCTACTGCACTACGACGTTCGCCTCTCTACCGCCTACCACCCCCAAACCGACGGCCAAACAGAATGAGGAAATCAGGAGATCGAAACCTATCTCCGCCTCTTCTGTGGAAACCAACCACATTCCTGGTCCTCATTTATTACCTCCGCTGAGTTCCACCATAACTCCGCCCCTCACTCGTCCACCAAAACTTCCCCATTCTCACTGATGATCGGTTATGATCCTCGTGCCTATCCCCCACTCAGAAAAACCTTTATCCCAGCTCTCTCCTCTCGCCTTTCTGCCCTGGAGGAATCCCGAAAGGAAGCCTTAGCCGCACACAAGTCCGCTCGTCGTTTAATGTCCCAACACTGTACCCAACGATTCTCCCCATGGAAAGTCGGAGATAAAGTCTGGCT
>JBBPMP010000686.1:0-14515 GCA_038090395.1 Boletales sp. KT-2023a
CAGCTACAACGTCAAACTTTGTCGGACCGGTCCTTGGCTGAGGGGGCGCCAGGATCATGCGTTTCTTCTTATTTCTCCTTCCTTAAAGGCACTTTTGACCATGTCATCACATGTAGGTTTCATGTATATTAAATCAACCTCAGCATTGAATGGTGCCAGGGACACTGGCCCGCCCCGTACGCACGCGTCTTACAACGAATTGATGACTCAGAGAAGGGCCACAACCTCCAGGTATCCCTCTCATACGTCTCACTGTTGTTTGGCCTCGTGAATCACGGACATTCAGGTTCCACGTAGCCTGTGTCAAGGACGTTTTTGCAGCCTTGTGTCCAAAATAGGCGACCATGTGCCAATACCTTTGCAGGGGCGATCGGTTATTATTTTTCACTACCTTTCTTGATACAATGGCTCGGCATGCGTTCATCCATCCATCCATCCATCCACGGCTGACGGGTTCTTGGAGGTATGCTCAGGGGCTCTCTCATCATGCTTGCCGGTTTGTCCCGTCCAACTGAGGCGGATTAAAGATTGGTGGATTGGGTGTCCACTAACACAGCGCTATATAAGCCCATCGTCGAAAAAATGGGTTCCATCTCAAAGTCCTTCATGATGTCCAACTTACAACCAGAAACGTACGTGCTATCCTCCTTCCGCGTTCAAAAGCACTTACTCGCCCTCAGCGTGGAGCCTCTTGCGCAGCGTTCATCTGGTTACCTGCCACAGGCTGTGGTTGTCTGTCTTTGGGCCATGGAAGATGGCCGTCCCTGCGGGGTAAGCCTTCCTGCAGACCCTCTGCACATGGCCCTCCACCTTCGCACGCGTCATGGTCAGATCGTCTGCCTTTGGGTCATGGAAGATGGCCGTCCCTGCGGGGTAAGCCTTCCTGCAGGCCCTCTGCACACGGCCCTCCACCTTCGCACGCGTCACGGTCAGATCGTCTGCCTTTGGGCCATGGAAGATGGCCGCATTTTCGGGGTAACCCTTCCTGCAGACTCTCGGGACATGACCCTCCACCTTCGCATGCATCACGGTCTTATAGGGGACCGGACGGACCACGTATTCTGCTTGTGGCAAGGCTGTCGGTCGCAGCCCATTCAACAACGGAATATAATCCGCCACGTCTTGGACACCCACTTACGTCTCTTGATGTGGACCTGTCCTCATTGTGGGCTAGTACTGTCGCGAGGGGGGTCAACACACAGGCATCACCCCCATCGAGAAGTGTTGAGACAAGTCTGAAGTGTTTCGTTGCGCTTTCGTGCTCTTACTGTATGGACCAACTTTGGACAGTGTACAGCTTGCTATCGAGCCCTGTATTTCCAAGTGATATTCCATTTTTGTACACCACTCACTATCGCCTCATGTGGCCTTGAGGCTTGAGTGAGTCGTCATTTCGCCGTTTTCAGCAACTGGACTGTAAAGCATACAAGATCGCTTGTGAAGCTCTGGGGGCGTTCCATTTTCGTAACGGTGTTAAAAGAAAGACACTTCGTTTGCGGCATCCAATACCATCGGAAATCAGGACACGAGCGTCTGAAGCACTTGTCCTACATGGGTAACTGATCGCACATCGCCGATCATCGACCAAGTTCCCTGAAAAGTACGCCTCGACACGAGGATGTACATACGCTGAAGCCATGGATCAGAAATATATTACATTGTTGCTAGCCAGTCTTTCGATCGATTTCCTTGAGAAACATGTTGAAAGGGCTTGATCGCTTAAAAGAAGCGATCCTTTGCTGACCATGTTTCTCAGACTTCACACATCAATTCCATGAACAGGCTGCAAAATAAGTATACCACGCTCCCATTCAAACTAAACATAGACTCACGGACCCTGAAAATCCGGTCTTGAATGAGGTGCAAACCACGTACTTCAGTTGCGGAAACGGTGGTTCGACCCAGTAAACAGAGGCAGGGGGGTTCAAGTTATGATGATCGCATCAAAGTTGGGGGGGCGGTGAGTCCAGAAAAGTTGGTTGGCAGGAGTTTTTGTACACCGTATCAGATCTGTGGGTCTGAATGACTCAGAGCCCTCAAATATTTGAAATGGCCGAAAGATATGCTACCGCTGGAAGGGTGACTGGTGACTCCGACTATACTTCATTTCTGGTTTGCTCGACATTTGAGTTCGAAAAATCGCTATACAGCGTCTTCAAATAGTGTCAGCGTCCCAGGATCTTCAATTTTTGGAGACGGGCTACATCGATTTACAGCAGCTGCAAGGTAGGGTGTTGTCTTCTAGCATATTAAGTGGTTTCCTAGGCCAAGGCATACGTACAATCAAGTTGTATTCCAAGGAGAAAAAAGTGTGAGCTGGCTGCCTCGCTCAGCTTCTGCATTGTCCAGAAAAATGCCATGGCTCAGGCATGGTATGTGACAATCTATATAACCATTGTTCAGAACTGATGGAAGGTTTTGCAGAACTTGAGCACTAGTACTGTACGAAAGATGTTCCCATGTGCTGACGGCGCAGGTATCCAAGGTAATAAATAAATAAAAAGTGGCAAACATTCATAGCCAAAGCAAGTACTACTTTACCCTTGGCAATGTGGCCCTAATATGTGCCGAACATTTCTCATTGACGAGAGTGATCATTCTCATCCATGATGATCCTTGCCATCAGGACTGCACTCAGCCCTGACTACTTATGGCCCTGCCAGGATCAGAGCTCCTCAGTCGATGCCCGGAATTCCGGTCTGCATTGATAAGATGCTGGTTTGGATACGCTGTCATTTCGTTGCAATCTGCACAGCACCAGCTACAATTCGCTCTCTTACTCTCCAGGAGAGCACCATCCCTCCCCTTGGATGTTATTGGCACTGCCTGAACATGAGGATTATGCATAAGAGTACTAGTCTTCAAAGAAATCGTAACTTCACACTTGCGGCAGCATCTCGCCATAGAGGCGACAGCAGTACACGATTTTCTCATGCGAAAATATTTTCGCAACATACTGTTCCATGACGTCACCAACACGACCTGGGAAACTCACGGAGGTCCTTCCTCAAGTGGGTTAAACAGGTGATCTTTGCCTCGATTTGAACAAATTCATCCTGGGAAATGGCTCATTTGAGAAATAGATGCCCACTGTGACTTCCATGGAGGTTTCGTCAGGCACTCGGCGCTCACTCGGGGATAATGCGTCGTACCTAAATGAGCATTTCTGACCCAAATCACCCAAGGCATCTGGTGGTGGGAGGAGATGGCTTGTGATTGACAAAAAATAACCCTAAAGGTTGACGAGAAACACGCGGGGATACAAAATAGGCACCAACAATCAGCCCCTTACGATGTGGTTATATCTTGAAACCAAGTATGCTTGCGCAGATAGAACGGCTGCTTTGAAACGGGTCAGGAAAATGTTACAACGAACATGGTGCCTTACCGGATTGGAACCGAAGGGCCACAGCTTCCGAACGAACCACCGATCATCAGCACGCTACGTAAGTATCATCCCATATCTCGAGCGGTTTCAACTTGTCCACATGGAGCAAGGCCCTTCCCTCGCCCAACCCACCCTGGGTGGTCAAGCCCACCACTACTCTCATTTTGAGTTGTGAGTGACTTACGTATCAACATCCTCAGCGCACATTGCTACAGTCTGAAGCAGAACCGCCAATTTGTGAGCATCAAACGTTAATAGACCCAGTGAGAGAGGATGGAGGTGAAAAACGAACATACCAATTTTTTCAAGCAGCTGAAAATAAGGGGAATGAATGAAAAATATGAGGCAATGCTTTTGGGATATAAGATCAATCCAGAGTAGAATACTGCCGAATGTGAGCGAGCAGGGAGAAAAGCCAACACCTATGACTGTGTTAGCACGACTGATTGTATGTGTGGGATGAGCACATCCAACGATGGCTCGTTCATGGTTCTTTGGAAAAATTACACTCAAATACACAATCCAATCTGTAACGCAGATCAAGTCACCGTTCAGTTGCATTAGTGTAACACAGAAGTGCACACCTGGCAGGATATAGAAGGCGGGTGCGAAAAACAGCACAGGTACAGAGCCTCTGTGGCTGTGGACTATGTGGGTGAGTCTGAAACTGTCTAATTAGAGCTTTGCAATAAACAGGAATGATGGCCCACCAGTGGTTCAGAATTCATGTGAAAGGCAAGGGAGCGATGGTAACCTGGACCAGCATCTGGAAAGGAGCATCCACGTATTCCACTTGGAGTCCATATGACGAAACATAGCAGAAACAATACCGCCTCTTCAGTTTTCTCGTATGCAGAGAAGCAGAAGAGAGGCGAATGGATTGAATGGGGTGAGACGAGTGAGGAAGATACTGTAGGGCAGGTGCCGTTTCAACAAGAGGATCAAACTCTAATCATTACTCACGCCTTTCTGATCAGCCTTCCGGCACACATCTTGCCAGTGTGAAGGTAGCGGTTTCGGGCAGGATCACGATGCACCACTGAATGAACAATATCCTGTGCGAGCATTGTCGACTCGACATGCAGGCAGATGTGGGAATATGGCTATGACAATCGGTGAGCACAGAGTATGCGCATTCGAGATACAAATTCAACTGAGCCCGGAAGTACAACACGCCCACAAGTAAAAGTTACACGGTGTACAACTACATTTGGTAGTATTCAAATATTATCTTCTGCATGCACAAATCATATTATCTGGCAAACACTCAGCAGAGATATAATAGTTTTACATTATGTATGTCCTTGTAAGGACATTTCACACATATGTGGGCAGACTATGGCCCGAAGTGCACTGGGCCAAAGTGTAAGATCTGTGTGCGAAGAGAGACACTCGGGCTGTCCACCCACTTGCCCGCCCATCGGGCGCTCCTCTCCGAGGATCAGAGCCGGACCAGCACAGATCCTGTACAGTGTGGGCAGAGGTGGGTAGAGTAAGCTGGAGGTGCGCGGTTTCGAGCCGGCGAAAGCTCTCGTCAGGGGGCTGCCGCTACCCCGACCGCTTGACCGTCCGAGACCGTTTAGGGTACCAGCTTCCGATCTTAAGCCCTATCGAAGGAGTTGGCCATGTAGTGGCTTGCGATGGCGAGGACGCGACCCCGGACAGACCGGTTGCGATGCGGGTAAAACGAGTGGGGAGGAGTGAGGCTTCCTGCTCAGTGGAGCCTAAATACCAGGTGGGCACGAGGGCCAGGCACGGCTGGCATCTCCCACAGGCCGTTCTGGCACCGGGGGTGCTTTCGGGATCCCCGTTGCACTTTTGCGCTGTCGTGCGGTCCCCACGGCGGTCCATACCGACGTGGGATCGCCCTTTGCCATCCATAAAAAAATTTGATGAAGCGACACAGACAGGGGGCTAAGCAAGGAACACGCCAGCAGGCTGGTTTGCATATCCAAATAAATCTACATCGTGTATTGTCGATGAGACCTAGGTTTCATAACAAGGCACATTTGTCCAGTGTACATACAACACATTGTCCATTGAATGTACACTCAATTCACCAGGTATATATAGTGCACAAAGATGGGACAGTTAATAGAAAGGGTGAAAGGCGCTCTTATTGATAGTATCACACCTGTATCGACAAGTAGAAAAAGTAATAAAAGCAGATTTTGCTCTTTCCTAGAACCTTACTGTCCTTCCCGCACCGCCCACACCAAGTTCGGTGTCCAGCATCTCCCAGTCTCTTCGTCTCCATCGGATCATGCCCTCGTCTGCCGTGTGCTGCACCACCTCCCGCATGTCTGCCGCCCATCCCCAAATGCTGTCAACAGCATCGGCAGCACCGATGTCGTGTATGACTTAAATAGATATTCAAGCGTCGTCGAGAGCGTCTCGCATGCAAGCAGCGCGCCCCGCCAACGCTCGAACCGTTTCTTGTCCCCCGCTGCGGTGCGCAGTCGCGCGAGCACGTCATACCGCCACATCACATCAATACCTAACCTCTTGATTGTGCCTGTGAGACTGTTCGCCACGCCCCAATGCACAGCATCCGTCAGTGCGTCCAACAGCATCCGAAACACGGCTGCCATCAGCTGACCAGTGCACTCTCCATCAATGCGTGACACTAGCGGCAAGAGACCGTCATCTGTACCCACCCCGCCAGTGCCTGGAGCATGTCCACCAGCCAGTCGACCTGCCCCGGATCCGTGCGTGCGACAGGGCAAGGTGCCGTGTCACACGGCCAAACAGGATCGCAACTGCTTCCTTGATCTGGTCCCCCATCTCCATTGATGGACTCGGCCCGGCGAGGTGCGTCTCGAACACGGCGAGCAAGCCTGTGAGGTGTGCCGCGCGGTGGTCGACCATCAAACAATGGCGCCTCCTGCGTATAGGAAAAGAGTGTTACGAGATGCATCAGCGCTAACGCGATCGCGACACGCGTCGGCCACGGGTCCGTATGATCGACGCTGTCCGCAGCCACCATACCCTGTCATAAACCGACATACGCGTTCGTCAGAAGAAGAAAAAGTGCAAGGAACACGCACGTATGCATCGAATTCCGGTGCGAGGAGCTTGGCCTACGACTGTCGTCAGACATGGCGACGACCGGCTTTTATCTGAACCTAAACCCTCCTAAGCCGGGCCCTGTCCACCACTACAGGCTTTGCTATAATGCTCGCGACGGCTGTTGATGGTGGGGAGGAGGTAAGTGGAATGAACTTTGTGAAAATTTCCACAAGTCACATATTCGTGACTTACGACAAACGGTCGTATGGTTCAGTTTTCCCAGCGCACCCACCCCTGCCCACCATCTAAGGCAGGCACGCATGCCCGCCTTTCACCGGTGAGGGCGCTGCGACAGCCTTGCCACCACTGTGACAAGGAGGGGTGAAGGGGCAAGTATGTACACCCACATTTCACTCATGACCGTCTCACTACCCGACCCACCCGCGGTAAACGTGACGACAGCGCCGATGTAGTCCGCGCGCCACCCCGCAACCAGGACCCCAGAGTCCGACAAACAGAAAGAAAGAAAGAAAAAAAGAAAAACATTACTCCTAACCCATCTGCCCGCCAAATGATGACGATAACAACGACAGTGACTCGGAGTGCGAGCGCCACGATAACCAGCCCATCCACCATGCCAAGATGGCGAGAGCGAGCAGAGTGAGGCCACCGCGACAAGCAGTGCACCACACTCATCACACGACGGCGAGGTCAAGGTTGTTGTAACAGCCCCTCCCACATCACGCGTACCGCTGTGCGCACTCCCTCCTATACCTTGCAGCCACCAAAAAGTACCATTACAAGTATGATACTTGCTCCACACGCATGTAATGTCCGACACCAGACAGTGTCTGGCAGGACAATAAACGAGGATTCCAAAAAAAAAAAAAAAAAAAACCTTGCAGCCATCTCACGACCACCACTTCGACACAACGACGACACGATGAGGGCGCTCCACTGCCGCCACTGCCATCACCCCGACGATGATGAGGCCGAGGGCGTGCAAAATCCCGCCCACGACCACCCCTTCCATGATGATGAGGGTGAGGGCGAGGGTATGCAACCACCTACCCACAACCACAACCGTGACGACGATGGCGACAAGGTGAGGTGCGCAGCATCTCCACCACGGCGAGGAGGGCCATGGCGCGCAATAGCCGGCCCGCCACGACCACGAGAAGGTAGGCACGCCACTGCCACCACCACCACCCCGACAACATCGAGAAGGGCGAGGGCGTGCAACAGCCCACCCACCACTGCTATCCCTACGATGGCGAGGCAACTTGGAGGGCGTGCAACAAGGAACCTGCACACTCGCCACTACCACGACGACAAGAGGAAGGCGAGGGTATGCAACGGCCCGCCTCGACGTTGTCAGCATGGCCATCAAAGTCGTTATTATTGTGGTGGCGTGCTCTTGCCCTTTCCTGATCATCAAGGTGATGGTGGTGGATTGCCCTCACGAGTCGCCCACCTCACCGTCATGGAGGTGGTGGATGTGGGTGGGCTGTTTGTTGCACGCCCCCCTTGTCATCATGGGGGTAGTGGTGGTAGAGGGCAGGGGCATGCAACAGCCTGCCGCTGTCGATGACAATGACCGCTGTAGGGGGGAAGGCAAGTGGGAGAGTGAGTGAAGTGACCATGACCAGGCGATTGCCGGAATCACTGTCACCATGACAGCGACCAGTATAATGAAGGGGCAAGCGCGAGCGTACAACAACGATGACAATGCGGGGCACTGTGCCCATCATCATTGACATTTTATTTGGTTTTTTTTCTTCTTTTCTCTCCTAATTTTCATCCATACAGTATTGGCTTAGCGTAGACATTGTGTATTCTTTCACTAACAAATGCAAGCGAGCATTCGCTGAACCCCTATGCCCAACAGCAATCTCTTGAGCTTGTACAAAGTACATTGCCAATGTACAAACAAGAAAAAAATAGTAGTGTATTTGCCGCCAGTGTCCGGAGTCATTTCATTGCCGACTGCACGCACCTCCCGCTAAAACCACCGAGTGGTAACAATCGAGCTACGACCCTTGTCCATTGTACAACCCCGATCACGTAAACTTTGCATGCTTACTTGATGTTCATTCTCGGTTGGAAGTGTCTTCCCTGAGTACTTTAATTGCCTGACACACAGCAGGGTGAAATTTGCAACCCTGAAACATGTCTTAATTGCCTTCTACGGTGTTGGTACCAACGGCTGTGCATGTTGTATTCCCCCCTTGGCATATTTGCCGGCAAACATGCCCGTGGTAATTTTACCATTTTGGCGCGTAACGTAGGCCGTGGACATTGTGCTAATGTGCATGCATGCTCCAAAAGAAGCAAATTGAGTGGCCATGATACATGATGGGCATGTAGGCAATGTTGGCGGCAACGTTTCTAGCGGCGGATATGCGGCCGTTGTATATCGATTAAAAAAGAAGGGAGGTCGCATACATAAGTATGTTGGCAGGCCACTGGGTCAAGCGTGTTGCTGTTATATCTATCCTAACCATGCTGGATGGATCAGGGAAGGGTATGCAGACAGCCACCACTATCATACTATGCCGCGTGGTGCGTGTTTGCGGCGTGATAAGATATTTGTTAGTGTTATGCAGAACTCGGATTTGGTTCCTTGATCTTTTATTCTTATTTTTATTCTTATTTAAAATCCTGTGTTTACTACCTGGATCGATTACTTTGTCCACGCACCCCGGTGGGTGCGTCTCCTTTCGCTGAGACGCAAGAGAACACGAGTAAAGCCAGCGCTATTGGAAGATATAGGAAGAGTGAATCGAACCGCAAGGTTTTGGGGTTGATTTGGTAAAATATAATCTCGATCATTCTTTTCACTGGTAGTTTCGTAGAGGTTGGAAGCGATACCCGCACATGCTGCATCATGTCTGAAGGTATATGGATTACTGGCGCCAGGAGTCCACAACACATGACCCAGAAGCACGTTTGGTATGTAACAGAATTCCCGTAAGTCGGCAGGAGGCCCGGAAGTCCGGAGGCATGACATCGAAGTTCAAGTCACGATCTAGATGTATTGCTACAAACTCTAGCTTCTTCGCCTCGCAGAAGACTTTTATTTTGTTTTATTAGATTATCTCCATGGTATGAAGTCTGCCCATTGGCCATATTACAAAACTAACAGGATTGAGAATTTTAATGTCCGTTCCGTAGTTGGAGTCTTCATCCTGACAAAGCCCATTCCCAAAGTCCGAGGGATACACTAAATTACTGCCGAAAATCTGCTAGTAACAGCGTTTTATCTGCCCATCGGACCGTCTCGCTGGAATCCAACGGGACTTGGCAGCATGTTGTCCTGAAAATGGTTTTTATCGACAAACATGAGGTTACGCTCAATAACATGGCGAGAAACGGTGTTGCTACATTCGTCGTGTGCTTCCTGTGCGACGAAGACCGTCCTGATTCATGCCAACACCATGCTCGGTTACATGACACCTGATAGGTCTCGTTGATCCGACTTCTCTCATCACTTGTGAGCGGTGGGCTGCGAGTTGAACTTCGGTCCGAATCCCGAAGAGCGGAGCGCAGATAATGGCTATACGTGGCAAAAACCATCCAGTGCCCGCGATGATCTGATCGATGTGTACGATAAGACCGGGGTGGATCACGCCATCATGTTGATCAGCTGCTAAGGCTGGAGGGAAGGGGTGGAGGGCCCGAGCTTGCTCAAAATTGGAAGCCAAAACGCTTGTGGAAGATAGGTCCGGCGTTGCGGTCAGCAGACAAGGAGCGAGGCACAGGGGGTCCTGCAGTAAAGGGGCGACATGACGATTGTTAGAGACGCTCTCTACCGTACCACACCGCATGTAATGTCCAACAATAGGCGACCGCCCTATAGGACAATAAACGAGGATTCAAAAATAAAAATAAAAAAGGGCACGACGTAGGAGCCTAAGAGGCGACATCCTGGCCGAGCGCATTCCCAATATGTAGCTCACCGGATACCACGCTCGGAACAACAGGCGGGATAGACGGTCAAGTCGACATAACACGCGGGAGGAACCAGGACGAGTTGGGCAGACTATGGCCCGAAGTGCACTGGGCCAAAGTGTAAGATCTGTGTGCGAAGAGAGACGCTCGGGCTGTCCACCCACTTGCCCGCCTGTCGGGCGCTCCTCTCCGAGGATCAGAGCGGGACCAGCACAGATCCTGTACAGTGCGGGCAGAGGTGGGTAGAGTAAGCGGGAGGTGCGCGGTTTCGAGCCGGCGAAAGCTCTCGTCAGGGGGCTGCCGCTACCCCGACCGCTTGATCGTCCGAGACCGTTTAGGGTACCAGCTTCCGATCTTAAGCCCTATCGAGGGAGTTGGCCAGTCCACGTAGTGGCTCGAGATGGCGAGGGCGCGACCCCGGATAGATCGGTTGCGATGCGGGTAAAACGAGTGGGGAGGAGGGAGGCTTCCTACTCGGCGGAGACTAAAAGGTGGGCGCGAGGGCCAGACACGGCTGGCATTTCCCACAGGTCGTTCTGGCACCGGGGGCGCTTTCGGGATCCCCGTTGCACTTTTGCGCTGCCGTGCGGTCCCCACGGCAGTCCATACCGACGTGGGATCGCCCTTCGCCATCCATAAAGGATTCGATGAAGCGACACAGATGTACAACAAACGGACAAAGAGAGGTTCATAGCGGCTGCAAGCATATGCAGTAACAACGCCCAGATCCGAACGTCAGCAGTGCAGTTTCTACCTTATTTCTGACTAGTTAAGGTAGATGAATCCAGCCTGTGTGCATGCGAAGGTTGACCTGCGATGAGAGAGGAGAATGCGCATTCCAAATGACAACAATTTCCTGTGTTTCCGGCACTTTCAATATATTAAATAGGGAATGTGGAACAGCCCTCACTGCGTAGAACGTTACAGAATCGTTCTTTTAAGATGACTGCGCCAGGGAGATGTATGAACTCGCATGCCAAATTTCAGGTGTTTGGTGGCGCCATTGGCAAGACCTCCAACCCTCGTGTTAGAACATGGATCATGGCACCATGTTCCCGAGGTAATTTTGCTTGACCGGCAAAATGCACTTGGGTGGCATCTATGACTGCAAGAGAGTCTCTGATATAAAGGCGACCCAATCTTCTGTCAAAAATGTAGAAATGTCTATTCAACTAGAGGACGTACAAGAGTATGACCATTCCCCAGAATCCTCCTCTCCATACATTGATGCGTTTCCAGCTTTGCACAGTTCATGCAATCGCTACTCGACCCTCCTGCCTGTCAGTGGGTTAGTGAAGATGGTCACACCTGTGGAGCAAGTCTCCCCACCCAAACAAGATTCGCGGCTCGTCACCTCCGTCAAGTCCATGCGCTTCGGGGCGACACCAAAGAAAGGATTGCATGCCTGTGGCAGAACTGTGGCTCGCCTCACATTCAGCGCCGAAATATGATCAAACATATCTTATCTGTCCACCTTGGGTTGCTGAGATGGACGTGCCCTCAGTGTCTGAAAACATTTTCGCGGAAAGGGGCTCACCATTGCCGCGCCCAAAGTGGCGAGATGAGAGGGCATGGGGAAAGGTAAGGTGATGCCCCGACCTTTATATACGTATACTGACTGGAAATGGGGTGCAGTTCGCTCGTGAATAATTACGGAGTATTTTGAAGCTTGGCGCATGGGGGCAGCGGGGCCCGACCTTGCTCGGCCCTCCAATCGCTGATGTTTTGCGTACGCTCGATATTGTGCATGTACTTATTCTCCACTCGAAAAAAAAACCGTCTATTGCGTTCGTGTTAGTCAATTGAGTGACATGGTCGGCAATTGTCCAAGGAAACTCACCTAGCGACAACGACTCGGATTCACCGGCGGCAGCGAAGAGATGTAAACCGTCAGTAGTTCCCCACTATGCACACGTTTTGATTCCAGTGGACGCCGAGAAGGATGCTTCACGATCCCGGGGTTGCCTCGGACGTCGTCAATATGACACAACCGATGTCGTGCGGTCAAAACGCTGAATGGATGCGTTTGGGCAGCGTGTCGTTTTTGGTTGAAAACATTTCCAGATCCAGAAGGACGCCATCAGAACTTGCGAGATTCATAGCTGTATAGTGGAAGGGCGGAGAGGGGAGGTGGCACAAGGGTCGAGCAAGATTGGGGCGAAAACAAGGGGGTTGAAAAAGAAGGCGCCTGGCAAGGGTATCGCATATTTTTTTATCCCAATAACCCCTTCGGGCGAAACCAAGAGTCCCGGTGTAATATCGGGGTATGCAAGGGTTGTACATATCGATTTCTTCTTCCAGAACCTAAGCAAATCATCTCAGTTTGGCTGCCAAGGTCAATGCGTTATATCGCCCACTAAACTTGGTATAGAAATAGAGGTGCTTGCTGAAAGAAACCTGATACTACGTACGGTTGCAACAGAACAGTTTCTCGGCGGAGGTGATGGACCGGGAATCATACACCGTTTCGTACAGCGTGAAGCCGTTGACGCTCCATCGCAGATTTGCCTTCCAGTGCAGAAGGTGGATGCCCCGAGCGCCGGTGACAGAACACGTAGTCCAATTGTTGCCTATAAAGGGAACTAGGGGAATGTAATGTGTCATCACAAGGGTCGCGTTCGAACTCAAACTCGAGTGCAAGTAAC
The DNA here is from genome assembly GCA_038090395.1 of Boletales sp. KT-2023a. Classification (NCBI taxonomy): domain Eukaryota; kingdom Fungi; phylum Basidiomycota; class Agaricomycetes; order Boletales; species Boletales sp. KT-2023a. The sequence continues at coordinate 12,994 of JBBPMP010000686.1, forward strand.
TCATGCCTGGAAATCCTCAAAACCAAAAAATGGAAAATACAGGCCATGGCGCTGGAAGTAGGTCCTCGTTTGTTCGCAAACTCATGTCTCAGGGTCATAAGCCACTCCTTGAAGCAGTGTAGTGACGCAGAAGCAGTCAAGGATCAAATTGTATCCAACACATTGGCAACGAACAATATCTTCTATACAACCCATCTGTCAAACTCGTCGCTATCCATGAATTGTATTCAACAGGAATCCTGTGGACTGTCGCGCTTCTGTTGAGTTGAAACGTCAATTGAGATCGAGCAGAGTACTATCACGTCCACTTCAGATGCAGAAACTTGAATAACTCTATTAGATTACGTCAAAATGATTCCAAGTATATTTATTCCATCATATTGAGGCGGAGGTAGCCTCGAGGTACACCGTGGCCCTGCTGTTCCCATCAGTTCATGTATGGCTGGCCGCGTCGGGTAACATGGTGTCTACTGACTCGATGAACCAGGACATACATTCAGCCAGGCGCGCTCAGTATGAAGTCGCCATTAACAAAGGTAGTCATAGTAGTAGACCCTTTCTTACGTGTGACAGAAAGTCATGTCCGCAGCGACTGTCAGCGCCTGTTTGGGAATAATCTCCGCGAAACATCATCAGCATGAGCCCAAAACAACCTCAAATGTAAGTCTCGCCGCCGCCACTGCCAAGGGCCTGAATCAGCAACGTTTACCTGACTGGAGAGCACAAGGTGTTGTAACGCAATCACTCTTAACCTTCCTGCAGGTTTACTCGGTCTCTAGGGTCATAGCGTGCCTTGTTCGTTGCAATTCGGCCGACAACCAGGGCCGAATGCTACCGAGATTCGATAAAGAAGAGGCTGAGATCACAGTCTCATCATTCGCTAGGTCGACCTGACTCCGATTTGTACTTGCTGTGGCCTAAGACCTGAGTTGGACACACGACTGATCAATATTTACCCGAGCGTAGCTTTACCACAGCACGAGCTTCATTGCGACCACGGATTACCTTCGGGTTGACGCTGCAGGTGTTGTAAGAACACGTACTCTAGGTGGGTGCCCAGACGTTTCTTGTACGTTCCTTTGACCAGCGAGATAACCGAGGTTTCTAAAGTTTTACCGGAGATATCGAAATTAGCTTCATTTAACTACAAATGAATGCAGCTATCAGGATCTCGGTCCGGGGGTCGGACAACCCTAATGCGACTGGGAGCACAAGGTGCTGCGTCCAGGGTGACGAATTAACGTGAGGACGCAGATACACATATTCATCAATTCATGGCCACAAGCCTACAGACGGCGTGAACTTGGTTGGCGTTCATATATCTGAAGGTATAAAAGCGCCCTTTCTTTCTGGACGCCAATCACTATCCCAACAACTGCGAAGATGACCAGCCAACAACCGGACCCATTTGACGAGTGTGCCTGCCCCTCGAACTCGCTTCTGTTATGCTCATACATCTTCAGCTTCGAGCTTCTCGTGCAATCGTTGCTCGCCACTACCACCTCTCAAGAAACATGCTTGT
>JBBPMP010000688.1:0-14469 GCA_038090395.1 Boletales sp. KT-2023a
AGAAAGTGGCAATGGCGGGGTCGATCACGGTGGCAGAGCGTTGTTGGGGCGCTTTGTACGTGAGGCCTGCAAAGTCCACAGCACGGGAATGAGTGGTCCAGTCGACCGACGTAGAGGGCTCGATGACAGAGAACAGTGCGTCATATTCAGCGATGTCGGCCACTGTAGCCTCACGGATGAACGCGGGAGTGATGGGGTCAGAAGCGAGTCCAACGAACTCAGAGGTGGTGTGAGAGGCCGCAGCTGAAGGAGTCCCATGAGAATCAGTAGGGGAGGGAAGAGTGGTAGCGGCAACAAAAACAGCCTCGCCGGTGCTAGCATCCAGGATATATGCGCGGCCGGAAGTATCATAGCGGAGGTTGCTGGCCGTGGAGGATTTGCCGGTGGGTTTAGGTGTGGACGTGGTGCCTTTCGGTTTGGATTTGGCAGCGTGTTTTTCGGCGAGGATGGTATCGCATTCCCCAGCGCGGCCACCCCCAGGGCGCCAGCATTGGTCACGAGCATGTCCGGTACTGCTGCAGTTGGTGCAACAGGTGTTGTGTCCGGTCTGAGAACAGACCCCGCATTTCCGTGTGGGCAGGTGGTTCGGTCTGGTAGTGGTGGTGGCTGCGAGAGCGAGTGCGCCTCCCTGTCGGTGTTTCTCATCATCAAGGAGTTGTTGCTCCATATCGAGCCAGCGAAGGGCGTGGGATGATGTGTATGGGTCGGCCGCTGAACTGGCATTGATACAGTCTGCGATGTGATTGCGCAGGTTGGGAAACTCAGCCAATAAAGTGTTCATGAGAAAGATAAGCAGGAAGTCGTCCTGCTGCGGGATTCCGATAGCATATATGCGGTCCACAATGTCTCGGAGTTGAGTTGCGGTCGTCGCAAGCCTGTCAGATTGTTTAAACTGAATGCCAAGCGCTTCCTGAATGAGCAGGATCTGAGCTACTGGGCCAAGTTTCTCATGGCGCGTGCGGAGCATGGTCCATGCGTCTTTCGCATTGGACGCGTTTCGGAGGAGCAGGCTCTCCGCGCGAGTGCAGCAGGTCCGCAAGGCTGCGATGATACAGAGGTTGTTGGTATCCCAGACCGCAGCAGAGTCAGCGTCGATGGGGCATGGGATCGTACCGTGGATGTAGCCTCCGCAAGCGTTGAGCAGAAGTAGGTTCATCATAGCATCGGACCAGGTCGGCCAGTTATGTTTTCCCATGTCGAGGAGTTCAATTTTGTCAAGGTTCGTGTTGCTCAGCTTTAGTGCCTTAATGGTTGGTCCGGCAGGTCCGGGGTTTGGGGCGAGCGCAGGTGCCTGAGCGGGCACACCAGTATTGGTAGGGGATAGGGCAGGAATTTGTGCAGGCCCAGGCGCTTGGGCGGGCACGGATCCAGAGGCGTTGAAGGGATTGCTCATCTGTGGAATGCGTGAACCGGAGCGTAACAGAGGGGGCATGGGCAATATGAGTGTGTAGAGATGGCGCTATTTATTGCGGGTGCTCGTTGAGCACGTGCTCGCCCAAGAAGGTACAGCTCTTGCTCGTTAGCAAGGGCGGGGATCCCAGGTCAGTGCGTGTGATCATGTGCGTGGGTGGCTCTGTCTGCAGGGCGGGTCCTTCAGTTCAGAACCGCAGGGCTCATAACCTGTAAGAGCTAGCACACGCGCGATCACTCAGCACCGTTATGGAACGGGATAAATATTGAAGTTACCTAGCACACGCGCAATCTAGTGATACAATAAGTGCGTGTGCTAAAAGTATGGATCAACGGCGACGTACCACTCAGCACCATTATGGAACGGGATGAGTGTACGCATGTCACAGAATGGTTTATATATGTAGTGGAATGCCAACTAAGGATACCATCTCATTGTGTGCCAATACAGAGAAGTCAGATAAGAGGTGCAGAAGATGGTGGATAGGGTGTGGAGGAGTTGGGAAGGGCATGGGATGTGACATAGGGAGGCAATGTGTCCATGACCAATTGTGCAGAGAGTGTGTGGGAGTGAGGATTGCAAGACACACAAAGTTGCTCTGCCTGCACTTGATGAAGTTGAAAATTATAGATTTCTGCTTTGGGATATAGCAGGAAATCCATCATGGTTGGTGTCCCTATGTGATCCATTATGGCTCAACAAGGAACATACCCTAATGGTTGTGGGAGCATCTCAAAACTGGTTCCAAGGGTGCTACCAGACTCTACAAGGTCCAGCAAGCATATGCCAGAACAGCCGGATTCCTCCGAGGCTTATCATCCTAGATTTGGAACATTTGCTGATGAGCAACAGGCGAGAACAGGCGAGAACAAGCGAGCGAGCCGAAAGAGGCGTCGGGCCTTGGCTCCGCTTGGCTGTTCTCCCCCCAACGTTCTCCCCAAATATTTTGATGATTTGATTTGATCCGACTGGCGACAACCATCCCCTGCCGCGTCTTCCCCCCCTCCCCATGCGACGCACTGAGAACGGTGACGGGCTCGTACCGCGGGCGAGCTCTGGGGACGATGCAAGAAAATCCATGTCCCAGGCCCGCCGTGCGGTTGCCTCGTTTGAAAACCTCGTTGTCCTCGCAAACCATCAAGAACGCCTCAATGATGCTCGCAAGATAGTTTGGCGTGATAGAGGCGAACCTGCCGTCGAACTGTCAGACATTTGGGAATGTATCGAACACGCCGGGCGAGGTGGTCTCCGTGCGCACCTTCACCGACATTCCTCATACACTCTGACACTCTCTCTTCAGGAGCTGGCACCATTGCCTTTGCCATCCGAGCCAGCCTCAACTTTGTTCTGGCAACGCTCCGGTTTGGTAGGGTCCCAAGGTGAGGGTCAACTTCCACCGTGACATCCGACCCGTTCTCACCAGTCGCTTGTATACAGGGAAATGCGTTTTGCATTGATTCGCCATGCTGTCTTTGGAAAGGATTCATTTAGATTCGCTTCTATGTTGGGTACGTTGCTTTGATCCGTCTTTCCGCGTCGATTATCTGCATCTCCGTAAGGCTCGTTCGTGACACTATACAAGTTGATCCTCAATACACTCCCCATCGTTCTCCCCGTCTCATCAACGAGTTCTCCGCCATCCCCATTTGGGGACAAGGAAGAGGAGCCACCCCCTGCGAGCGCCCTCGAGATACCTCTCCCCGCACGTCGCGCACGCCTTTCCCACTTTGCACAGGCGCACCAAGAATGGGTTCGCATGAAGACACGCCGATGGCACGCCGTCGTCGCTGGCGCAATTGCCGGTGGCGTCGCGATCATGTTTGAGAAACGGTCACGAAGGCTGATCATTGCACAACAGCTGTTTGTTCGGTTCGTCTCCAGCAGCCGATGTTCAATGATTTTCCTGTTGAATAGCTAGTAGTGGGCTCCAGGGAGCGTACAATGCCTTCACGTCCCAACGAGGAATTTATGTTCCACACGGCGACGTGCTCTTGTTTGTTCTATGGTGCGTCTGCATGGATGGGCATTAGGCTGGAAAACTGTATATCACTTTCAGTTGTGTTCAGATCGTGTACGCGCTCTTTTCTCGGCCGGAGACACTTCCACGTTCATATACCACGTGGTAAGTGTCATTTGCGCATACAATAACATACCGACTTTTTTATTAAGGCTCTCCAAGGCATCGGGTGCACCCATCACTGCCATTGAAATGATGCGAGATCTAAACCGTACGGGCACGTTTAACATCAGCGGTCTTGATGAAGCACTCGCACGAGAAGTATGTCATCCCGTTTGTTTATCATCCATTTCCAACATCACTTTCTAGGACCTCGTGCCTGCCAATCGAACTGCCCTCTTGGCAAGAAAAGCTCTTGCGACCGCCAGCCCGCCCGACTTTGGCCCACCATACCCTCCCTGTGGGGCTGTTCACCCGTGGGTCGAATCTTGTCTCGCGGTTCCCCTCCCGCGTTTATGGACCGTGTTCCAATGGGGGTTTCCTATCTACGGGGCCCTGCATCTTATACCCCTGGTGCTATTCAAGCGCGGCGTTTTCCTTTCAAGTCCGTTGAGAATGCTCTGGAAGGCATTGTGGGGTACAGTCTGTAGTTCGGCATTCTTCGCGACGTTTGTCGCTTCATGCCAGGGTGAGGACGTCTCGTCATCCCCACTGTGCTGTGATCGACTAAGACATTCTCTTCTTTTTAGCTTGGTTCTGCTTCAAACATTACGCGTATGGGCTCTTGACGTCTCAAACCAAGTTCAAGGTCCCGTCGTTCATCCTTGCATTTTTCGGGTCCAAATACTCTTACGCCGTTGGCGGGCTCGGCGCACTGTCGATTTTGTTGGAGGAGAAGCGAAGGCGGGGCGAGTTGGCAATGTATGCCCTGCCCAAGGGACTGGAAAGTGCTTGGTTGACCGCGCGGGGAGAAGGATGGGTGTTCAAAACAGGAGAGTTTGGGAAAATCATCGTGAGTCGTTGATCGGCGATGTCCGTGCATATGCAATGATGCTGATCAAGCGTAGCTCACCGCCACTGGAATGGGTATGGTGATGGTAAGTGCGAAACGTATCGTTTTCGATGAACTTGAAGTTGATGTGATCATCCGTGTTCAGAGCACGTACCAGGTATGATTGTGAACACGTCTGCATTGATTCTAAACCGACGATTGAGCCGCAGAACGAACCGCAACATCTATCCGGCCTCGTCAGGCGGATATTGTACCAATTTATAGGGCCCAACTAATTGAACGGGCTGTCGCACATGCCGCAGGTAAACAAAAAGGTTAGATGAAGGTTGAATTATTGCCATGCTTTGCACTGGGATTGCAAAGTGTCGTTTACGATACTCACGTCCATTTGGTTATAGATGAGGAATGTATTAGTTTCTGTATCATGAACGCCAATCAAGCAATGAGGCCAACCTCGCTCATGTTCACCCGCCGGTTGTCGAGTTGTTGACCTGGTCGCGGAGTGGCCGGAGTATAATGATAATGACCTGAAGTCACGAGTGGCGGTTGTCATTACTGCAACCGGTTTGTTGTCTTGGTTGCTCTAGTATCAACAGTTCATTCTGGGAGCGTCAAAGCCAGACAAAGATCGTATCGTCGGACGCAATATCGGTGGTATATGCGCATTTGCGGCACATCAAAATTCGGGGATTAGGCCGAGATGAGTAGGGACAGAACACTGCCATCCTGCCAATGCTGTACAGCATCACGTACCCTTCTTTTCTACTCCCACCATGACCAGGATCTTCAAGAAACATTCGCAAGGGACGACGACAGAGGAGGTCGATGTCGTGGCCAGCCAGGCCGAGGTCAGAATCTCCCCACCGTTCGGCTGATCGATGTATCATGTTGTGCAGATCGATCGCGAAATCGCGCAGCTCGCACAAGACTCTGCGAGAGATGTGCAGAGGCAGTTGGAGGAGCAACGATCGGCGGAAAAGAGAGAGGAAATCGTACAGGTATGGATATCGCACGTTGTGTTCGGTCGGTCGCGCTCATGCATGGGATAGGACGTGGAGAATGTGGTAAAGGAGGTGGAAGGGGAGTTCACGCCTGTGTTGAACGCTGCGGAACGGGTGCGTTGCTGATCGTCGTCTGAAGCTTGGACTGACTGTCCGATGGGCAAGGGGGTGGAAACGATCGTCAAGAATGCCGAGGCGGAGGTGAAGGCCGTGGAAGGGTCTCGAGCGGCCGTCGAGGTGAGCCATTTTGCTTTTCGCACGGCCGCAAGCTAGACCGCTGCCCTAGGAACGGGAGTGACATATGGAACAATGATTGCGCCGACGGGCGATGCCGCCAAGTTACTTTGATCGTTTCTAACCTGCTGAGAGGCACATCTAGGTTATCGGTGAGGCTGAGCGTTTGAGCCGCTGAGGTACTGGAACGTTGTGTGGTTGTAAACCTCCGTATTACAGTATAGCATGTACTATTGACGTTTCGGACACAGTAAAGTTATACGAGAGTATCCATTTCTCACGATTATATGATTCAGGAGCGGTCTGAACTCCGTGTCCATATTTGATCGTCGCCGCCGCAACACACTGCAAACAAGATCTAACATTGTGAGGCTATGCAGATGCGACACGGCCTGTAATGCTTCATGCGAGTGAGCCGACAAAGTATCTATTCCATTATGCCGTTTCAGGCAGATTTCCAAGACTAGCAGTTCCCTTCTCGAATGTTTTCTCAATCGGGATTTACCATCTATTACAACGCGCTATGACGAAACGGCCGTAGTGAACATCAATTTCCGCGAGCGGACCTCCAATGACGTCCCTTCACCTGACCTCAAAGTCAGCCTAATATGTGGATGTGACAAGAAGCACACAGCATTTTTTTATGGGTGTAGGATCAAGCTATGCACCGCACTTGTCCATCATTCCCATCTCGGCCACGCGCTCTATCTGTCGAACTAAGATGCAGGGTTGTTTAGATGGACGATATTTAGTCACCGTAAGAAATAGCATGGCCCTGTTGACTCCGAGGTCTATCTTTACTTTGTGAGTCCCACGATACTATATCCAATATTGCACTGGTATACTTCGGTGTTCGAGGGAAATGATCGCATCTTTTTATGTAAATATGTAGAACAGATTGATCCCACGTCTCACCATTTACTCTTTTATTTCCTAGTGATTTCCCCTTCCCTCTTCTAGATTTCCATCTGCTACCGCCCCTGATCCCTAAATCGGTCAACCCCCCCCCTCCACATGACACGTTTCACGCCAGGCGGCACCTCCACCCGTCCTCCCGTGTATATCGTCGGCGCACAACACTTACCGCGGCCGCTTGTTTCCCCCGACCACGTGAGAGGGCATCTTCGCCTCCTTCGGATGTTCCACACCCTCAAGACCACCGTCGACGACTGCAAAGACCATCGGATACCCGCGTATATAACGCTGATGGACAAAGCCACGCGCTGGTGCTGGTTCGTGCATCTCGCCGTCGAGAGGTGCGTTCTACCTCATTATCACCGTCGCGTGCTCATATACCCGAGTCGTCCAGGTTCGAGCTGTGGGTCCAGTCCTTGCAGTTCGTTTCGCTTGAAAGGTTTATCTCGGAATATATTCCGCCCGTGGACGTCTGGATGGTGTGGCACGCTTATTTGCTCAGCCCTTGGTAACCGTTTGTCGCGTTCTCACTCCATGGACGATGGCTGAGCCGAGATGTTCACAGCTGGTATGCGGAGGATTGTGAGCGTCTCGCGGTGCTGCAACAGTTGCGATTGCTCAACATGTTTGTGGTTGGGTCGGTGGGTTCACGCCTTGCCTGACGATCGCGGTGGAACAAGCGCTGAGGACGCTGCGACAGATCAACCTTGCAAAGGTCGCGAAACGGAAACCGAGCGATGCAAGAACGACAGCCTGGTTTAAACAAACGGGCGTGCCTTTCAATCCGTTTGAGGCGATGACCATGGCAGAAAGCAAGTTCAAACAACTCGAGTGTCCGCGATGTAGAACCAATGTATTCGTTCGTGCGTATGCATTGCCCCGCCGGAAGTGACGCAGACGATTTATATGAGCGCTTATCCGGCAGCCTTCGCCAACGACGACGGGACCGGGTTCGCAGAGGATAAATTCTCAGTGATGTGTCCGCTTCCAGGGTGCCGGCTCACAATCAAGCACGAAACCCTTGGGGTGGCAAAGTTTGTGCGTGAGCTGTCGCAAGGGGACGACGTGCAGGAACACTTTTTTGCGTAAGTCTTTATTCGGACGGCGATATAGGAATATGCTCATAATGCTCTACGACGCCCAGTGGTAGTCTATTTTCACCGTCGGGAAAGCGAGATACGCTTCAAGCCAAGATCATCAGGGACCAATTAACGCAATCAGCCTTTTTTACTGGTTTGCGACCCGCTCCGATTGACGAACGGCTTGCGAGACTCGATCGGGTCAAGGAAGCCAAGGAGAAGATTGGGTATTCGCTCGAACGACTCAAAGAGGCTGTGTCGGCCTCCTTGAGAAATTGCTCTGAGGCGTTGTGAGTGTTCCCGATGATCATCAAAGACGCAAATAATGAATAGTGAATCAGAGTAGCGAGGGTGCTTGGTGCATACACTAACAGTAGCCCATTCTCTATCGATCTTGTCGATGCCGTAAATCCATCTTCATTGGACTGTCTATGCTGATTTAACCAGTATGACAGGTCCTTCGCCAATCTCATTTCACGGAACAGATTAATGGGCTAGGCTGGTTGAAATCAGGCGCCTTTCGCGACAAACGCGAAATCCTACAACATTGCGTGATGCGATATCATGCGTACGGACTCATTTATCCCTTTGACGCGCATTCTGATCATTTTTGTCGCAGGTTTCTAGATTTAATGACTACACATCCAGGCTCGATGCTTGTACCCACGCTGGACATCGATCTTATTTGGCATACGCACCAGCTTATGGCAAGTCGGTACAGCGTCGATTGCGAGATGTATGTCGGCCGTTACGTAGACCAGTAAGTTATTCCTTCCAGGATGCCTTTGATAATAATAATAATAAACATAATAACCGTTCCAGTGAACTGAGCGTTGTGGAAAGTCGCCTGTCTTCCGCATTCGATCAAACATGCCGTCTGTGGCAGGTAAGTGACATGTCAAGTCTATACCAACGGTGCACCAAGTGACGGCCCTATTTCCAGGCACGCTTCCAAGCCCCATACACGCGGTGCGGATGCTCTATCCCAGACGAGACTTCGGTGCACAAGTTGGTACGACTTTTCTGGTGCCGCATACATGGCCGCTCGCAGCTACAGCTCGAACTCCACCCGCAACACCTCCCAGCGACGCACCCCAGCGCCCACAATGCCCTGCTCACTTTCCAAACCGTGGGCACTGGCACGTTCGGTAAGATGCATCAAGCCAATGCCAAGCGCAAGGAAGCACGATCACGATCACCCTCGCCTCACCCACATAAAAAACCCGAACCCGCGCCACAGTTGGAGGAAGACATGTTGAAGCCGGTGCATTTTGACAAGCCGTTGCCTACGACCCTGGGTCGTTTCCGTTCCAGTAGGCGTGGATTAGATGCGCGGTAATCATCGAGAAGTTGCAACCGGTCTCCAATGATGATGATTATACGTGGGCAAGAGGGAGTTCTCTGTTTCACTGGATGCTATGTGGTCTCAGAGCGGAACTAACTTATTGTTCATTTGACTGGTGCAGTGTATATGTTTTCTCTTATGCTCACTGTATCCATTTCCTATACTCTGCCACAAGCCTTTAAAGAATACTTGCGTCGAGTGGTTTTTTCCTATAGTGCGTGTTGGAGGCCAAGTTCAAGCTGATTTTCTTTGGCAGCGTGCTTCCTCCTGCAGTGTCGGCGTGCCTACACATGCATAGCACTTTGACATGACGTGATTCAGATGTTGTGGACTTGAGAAGTGCCAGCTCGTTAGCACTGGTTAGCTCAACGAACCATCTGCTGCCTCCCTGACCAGTTCAGTTTCCAAGGTACTCATGTGTGCTGGACAATGGCCGACAAAGACACAAGGTTGCACTGTCGCGTAGCTGTGCGAAGTGAGCCTCACACCACCACCATCTTTTGTGAAATTCTGGGCATGTCGGTAGCCTGTGGCAATGCGACCTTTACCCTTTGCACCGCTTTGCCTCTAGATTGTTCGCCCTGTCGTCCTCAGCAACTGAGAAGCACCCGCCACCTGTGCAGCTCATAGCTCAGTGTCGCCGTCACCAAGCCATCGTCTATCAGAATTACAGCCGGCGAGATCTGATGATACGAAGCTCAAGCTCAAGCTTCATATGTAGGTACCGCGGATCCAATCATCCTTCGTATCTACTTCGTTTTTTTATTACCGGCAATCATCTGCACAGAAACTGCCTTCTTGGTCAACCTTCCAAGGAGGACAAACGGAATCAGTGGTGTGGAGCAGGGTCCGTCCCGACACTACTTTCGACTTCTCCGCTCAGATTTACGACTGATGAGATATGCTTGCGATGCAATTCCATTCCTCACGTATCACTAGTACCGGCGCTGTGTCTCTCTACCATCAGCATCTTCTCGTGTTGCTCACGCTCTGATTTCCCATAAGTCTGCCCACTGGCACCAGCGCTCGGTAATGTCCTTGGACTTCTACCAGTGCGGTTGCCGTGGACAAACATAGTAAACGCAATGTCGATACCACTTTGATAATCTCCTCACGGATCGCAATACACTTTCCGCCAGCTCAAGATGGAAGTGTACGAGTTTTCCTGAGTAAAAAGAGTTGCATATGTCAAAAATAACTGACTGGCGTTATGTTGGTCCAAATCCGGCCCCGATACAACTGACTCGACCTGAAACAACGGTCGAGTCAACTGGATTTGGAATGACTTTATAGTAGTAGGCTGATTTGATTACAAAATTAGGGGCAACTTATCATATAATAGAATCCAACCAACCTGAAGAACTTTGACTCGGAGACCATCATGTCCACAGCGACTCAGAACTCTAATGCAACAGCAACCTCCCAGATCGTCACGTTACCCGTTCTCCTTGAACTCTTCGACCCCAACTTTCTCGACGTTCTCATCCCAGCTACCCAGCATGTCCCGGTGCCTCCTGAGCACGAGGCTCCACAGGTTCTCCTCAGTGCGATGATGAACGCCCTCCGGTCTACCGCCCACCAAAAGTTCACCACCAATAACGCCCCTACGTTCAGCTCGACGCTCGTGTCTACCCTCGATGCCTATCTAGGCCTCCGAACTGGCATCCCTGGGGATCGAATCGATAACTATCTAGATGATGCATGGGCGGAGGATCCGAATCTGACGCTTCGGATCATCTGGAGCACGAGGAGCATTCACGACGGCAAGGGAGAGAAGGAGCTCTTCTATCGGTAACGTATCCTTCGTATCCCGCTTCGTTGCTGTGCGCTGAACCAGCTTGATTACCAGCGCGTTCGGATGGCTCTTTGAGAATCATCCACGTACGGCGATCTCAAATCTTCATTACTTGGTAGACCCCGTCTGTCTGAGGCCCAGCAAGGACACGGAGGAGAAGAAGAAAAAGAAGAAGAGCGGTGCATCCCACGGGTGCTGGAAGGATTTGCTCAACATATTGGCTTTGGCCACGGTCGACGAACTCAAACTGCAAGACACTCTTTCGCGTTCCAAATTCCTTCACAACTACACCGGTAGTAAATCTCGCCCTGCTTTTAAGAGTAACCAGGAGCAAGAGGATTGGTCACGGGTTCAGCGTGTTGAACGATCTCGCCATGCACATGATCGCCTCGCTCGGAAGATATTGGACAAGCGTTATCTCGCACTCTACGTGGCGGTCGCAAGGCTGTTCGCGGATCAGATCGAAAAAGAATGTGATATCATGAAGAAGATCGCGGCATTACCCGCCGATGCGAATAAGGAGGATCGGGTGGCACTCTTACAGTCCTTGACGTTCGTTACCAAGTGGGCCCCGACCCCGGGAGGCTCTCATGACCGCATCACCAACATTGCATCTGCGATCTGTCTGCTTCTCCAGCAGGCACAGGTAGCCGACAACAAGATTCCATTTTCCGTTACGATGGCTGTGCCAACGTCCGAAATGCATGCAGCTCGTCGTCATTATCAACAAATTCTTACTCGCGGGAGACGCTACACTTGCGTCCCTGAACCTCGTATGTCGTCGAACGATTGGTCCAAGATCGTCTACTCCCGAGTTCCATCCATTTGCATGAACAAGAACAAGGAGAAATTTTTCCAGCATGATGAAGATAGATTCCTGAATTACCTGAACGACGTTGAATCAGGTAAAAAGCAAATTAGTGGCGCAACACTCCTTCCGCATGTACTCCTTTTGGAGGCTATGGATCTCTGCAGACCCTCGGACAATGTATACGCTAAGAGCTCCATCGACAATGCTCTGCGGGACCGACGGAACCGGCTCGTCGAGGCTCGGATGAGGGTTGTTGATGCACAGTGGGCTGCGCTTGTGGCGCGCCTGCGTGAGTCGGGTCAGTTGGATAACTGCATGGCAGTTTGCGATGTCTCCGGGTCAATGGGTTCGATCCACTACTCAAGGAGAACAAAATCCGCATTCGATGTCGAACCCATTTTTCCTGCGCTTGCTCTCTCGCTCCTCGTGGCGCGGCTTGCAAAGCCTCCCTTCAATGATTCGTTCATTACCTTCTCTGCTCAACCCCAGTTTGTTGCCATCGAACCTGAATCCAAGCGTTTGTCTCTTGGCGCCACAATTGGTGCAATGAGCGACTCACCATGGGAGATGAACACTGATTTCAACGCCGTCTTTCTCAAGCTCATCCTCCCGCTTGCCATTCGGCACAATGTTCCAAATGACCAAATGATCAAGCGCATCTTTGTGTTTACTGACATGCAGTTTGATGCCGCCACCGGCTCTACAGACTTCTCGGTGACAGACTGGAAAACGAACCACGACGTGGTCGTGGAGGCATATGCAAAGGCTGGGTATGACATGCCCGAGTTGGTGTACTGGGACTTGTCTCGGACGGAAGATGGGCTTGGTATTACCGCGCCGGTGACTGGCGACAAAGAAGGAGTTGCTCTGCTGAGCGGTTATTCTCCCTCGTTGCTCAAGGTGTTCATGGACGTCGAAGAGGGGGAGGATTGGGAGGTCGTTGAAGATGTGGAGGAGCCTCAACCTCGAACTGAGAAGCAACCGTTGACGCCGGAGGAATTGATGAAGAAGGCACTGGGAAAGAGGAGTTATGAGGGACTGGTAGTGGTGGATTAAAAAATAAAGCGAGACGGACTCGGCATGCGCTCTTGTATTCGGGTAAACAGCTCTGGGAATGGATGTCTTACTTCCGCATGCACCTGCGCAGATGATATCAGTGGCCTGGAAGCAATCAGGTAGAATTACCAATACTGAGTCAAACATCAGTAACGCTATCAAAAAGGCGATGGATGAAAGCTTGCCCAATACCGATGGCGAGGGGCATCATAATTTAACGTCACGTTTCTCGGGTCCACTCTCCACATCCTCTTAGGCCACTCCGGGAATTAAGGCGATCAGCGCCCTTGAATCGAACGCGCCATTCTCGCCACGAGCTCCTTCGAACTCCTTCTCGACCTGCTCTATGATCTTGAGGGACTTCATTTTCGTCTTGAAAGGTATCTGCTCGCCATTGGCGACCTCCACGCGCCCCGTCATCCTGCCCAGGCTGCGCCTTGTCCAGGAGCGTCCCTGCTGTGACTCGATCTGGGATCGCTTTGCGGCGCTCTTAGTTATTTTCCGGCACCAGTTCGACCTGACGCTCATGCGTTTGCTTCCTGTGCGCCCCTTTCGCGTCACTAGTTCTTTCCAACCTCAACATGACCCCATTTCTCTGTCGTCCTGCGATAATGACAGTTAGAATCATGACGCTGCATGCCAGAACTATACCTGTCACCTTTGCGTTGCCATCTCTCATCGAAATCTTCCTCCACCCTAGCCCATCTTGTGCCACGCGCGCATCCACCCGCCCGGGGGGTACGACATAACCGCAGCTGCCTTTCGATGCCTCCCCATTGACACGCCATCCGAAGTCGGTTCGCGGGCGTGGGGAGCACACATGCAAGCTGCTACGCAGTGACGGCCACATTCAGAAGCTGCACCTGGAATTACTCAAGAAATTCGGCGTACGCCTGGATCCGATCGTCACCGTCTCGACGAGAACCAATCTGTGTTCGCGGATGAGCGCCTAAACCTGCATATATGCGTGTGGAGAGACTGACACGGTGAGACATGATTCGGTTCGACGCCTATGCGCTGTGAGAAATCTGTGCTGCCCTAGGGAAGAACCGCAAACTTGTAATAGTAAATATCGACATCACTTCGGAAGCGTTAGTTTCGGCTGTAACTAGGTCATAGATGGTCATGAGGTATCTTTACGAGACCAGACCGTCGACGTACCTACAATTAGTCAAGGATGACTCGGAAAACGTGAGAGGCGGCGAGCGCGAGCGAGAGAGCGATCGCGAACCCGTCCAGACACGCAGGGTGTGACGAGTATCTCACCTTTGGCCAAGTGCGGTTCCATCACGCACAACAGCCAGTTTCCGTTTCCTGTCTCAAGGTAGGTCAACGTCAGAGGCAGGGATCGACAGAACTTGAAGATTCTCACCTTTTCATGCGCTTCCCATTAGTATTGTTTACGACCCATCCTCTCTTCGTCCGCGAACCAGGTCCACGTTTGTTACAGATGGGGACAGCCAGAGACGTGCCAGTGGTTTTCGGACAAGGGTAACCCGGAATCGCGCAATACGACATCTTGAGCTCTGAATCAACATGTTCAAAAGTATGGCACAATGGTAAGTTGTTAGTAAAAAGAAAATTCGGAGACTCACTGCCATACTATGCCCTACAATAACTTCGTCAGTCAGGTCCTTCGTCAGTCACAGAATCGTCACCAGGATGTCACATCAGGTCACACGAGCCGAGTGTAAACTCCGCTCGGCACCACCTGACGAAGTGATGGCCTTCGTGATATGGGCTGTGCATCGAACGGAGAGATGTTAATCCGTTAACATATGTCGATGGAGTTATGAAAGAGTACAGAAGATATCTAAGAGGAAACAGAATGTGCTAGGAAGAGTTGTTCTGTG
>JBBPMP010000689.1:0-14465 GCA_038090395.1 Boletales sp. KT-2023a
CACGTGTATGAGGATTGAGGACGTGGCAAGACATCTGAGAAATGAATCATGACTGTTAAATTTCGGGTTCAAATCAAGCCTAGCGATGGTCGGGGGTGAGTGTTTGCTGTAGACCAAACCTTAGTAACTGCGGCGAACGGGCCGAAGCAGGCTGTGCCTACAACAAAATCCTCAAGAACAGTGCCAAACCTCATCGACTTTACAATTAGTTAGTCTGATGATCTGATGGGCCATTACTGAAGCTTTCTGTTTCGTAGGTTGTACTAGGAAGAGAATCGTGGTCCGCCCGGGATCATTATGACATTTGAATGTTTTTGAAAATGTCTAATGAGCCCTGTCTTGGCGGCGCATACCGTCTCACGCCATACGCGTGTTGGACTTGGACTTCCGACTATTTCTTGCCCAGCTTTCTCAACTTTGCTATCCCCGTCCTACTGTCACGACTCACCGACCACATTTCCCTCTCCATAATTCGAAAATTTGTCGCTATCGCAAGTCCAATCTAGCAGTTCTCGTTTGTAATACTACAAGCGCTGGTCAGGCACTCACAGCGCCGAAGTCAACAGAGGGTGAGTTGCTTGAAATCTCGTTGGGAGGGTAATTTACATATTAATATCGCAGGACCATGCCCAAATCTCTCAACATTATCTTGTTCGGCGAAACAGGCGTCGGCAAGAGTTCATTGGTCAACCTGATCGCCGGGAAGTATGTCGCCGAAACTTCCCCAGACGGCGATGTACACACTCTGGAGTACAAGGAGTATAAATTTCAGCTCTACAGCGGTGTCTCGTATACTATCTGGGACACTCGTGGATTCACCGAGGCGGATACGGACATGGGTGCGCAAGGCTATCTCCATGCTGTGAAGCAGGCGTATCAACTCATCCAGAAACTATCTGCTTTGGGAGGAGTCGATCTTCTCGTGCTTTGCCATCGCGAAGGCCGCATCACCACCACGACCCGGAATAACTACAGGTTGTTCTATGAGGTGTTCTGCGACGCGAAGGTTCCTATCGCAATCGTCATTACTCATCTTGAGCGTCATGCACGAATGGACGAATGGTGGGAGCAGAATGTCGAGGTCTTCGAGAGGAACCGAATGAATGCCGTCGCGCACGCATGCGTTACTGCACTGTCAGGACACTCGAAGTCTCTGGAATCCAGGCAAGCCATAGAGAGGATGTTGGGTCAGCACGACGACAAGGGAAGGTATAATATGCCTTCCGTCGAGTGGTTTCGGCGATTTTCCGCGCGCTGGTCCAAGGTCCACGGCTATCCAAAGGGGCTAAAGAAGAGTGACCTGGAAGCCTTCTTGCGCGAGCGCGTTGGTCTCGGCATCCGCGATGCGCACGAAGTCGCATGCATCCTTGCAGGACAGGATAGGTGAATCTATTTCATCTCATGATGTTCGAATCGACGCTGACGGAATTTTGTCTCTTAGCAATGCCCCCAAGAAGCGTTTCTTCGGTTTGTTTTAGTGTTCTGTTCTGCTTATGATTGGAACCTGCCGCGCTTCACTTTATCATTCTCTATCAGCATTGTGGTGGGTCGCACCATACCCTCATACCACACGACCCACGGCTCTTCAGTGTTACGACCGCATGTTAGTTCACGGTTCTGGTACATATATATCCATTTACAAGCATCACGTGCTTACGTTTTTTTTTTTCTTTGATTTCTTCCCGGTTTCGTCCGTCATGAATGCTTTGTATGTCTGTAACACACTTGTACAACTGACCACAAGCCACATGCACTGTATCATTCCCTTTTTGTAATCCGTCCTTCCTATTATCTTCCTACTCTTCGTCGGTTTAGTTGGAATAGTTTCCAGTGCAGTGTGACTTCCTAAACGTTGCCTAAGGCTCCAGTTTGGCCGCCAGCTCTTCTGCTCTTTTTTGATCCATTCCACACCGCTTCACCAGAACTTTCACCATCGCCTTCCTCGTCAACCCCCTCCTCAATGGTGAAAAGAGACTGAGCAACGCCAAAGCCTCGACAAACCATACTTCGGAAGACATGGTAAAACGTTCCCCACAATGCGCCTGCAACAGATCCCAGACACGTCTTCGTGACTCGGGGTACTTACTATCTTCCGGTAGGCCAGTGACACACACGTGAGCTGCAAAGCTCAAGCCAAACTCCTCAAGCCGTCCCATGTTCCTCGTCCACCAATCCTCCATATCCGCTTCCATCTCGAGGTGCGTTATGGCCAACGCGATGGGAACATGAGATCTGCATAGCGCTTCGTAGAACAGTCGATAATTCGCTTGCGAAG
The DNA here is from genome assembly GCA_038090395.1 of Boletales sp. KT-2023a. Taxonomy (NCBI): domain Eukaryota; kingdom Fungi; phylum Basidiomycota; class Agaricomycetes; order Boletales; species Boletales sp. KT-2023a. The sequence goes on from JBBPMP010000689.1 coordinate 2,276, forward strand.
TGGCGGTGATGCGCGGCGCACGAATGCAGAAGAGTAGCAGATCGACGCCGCCGTGCTTCTCCCAGTCGCGAATGAGCTGATAAGCTTGTCCGATCGCTTCGTCTTCCATGTCCGGCTCATCCAGACCGACCGTGTCCCATATTTGCACGTTCCTGCCATTGACGAGAAACGGGTAGCGTTGGAAGGACAATGTACACCCTTTGGCACCACCAGACACCTTGGCCACGTGTTGTCCAGCCATCAGGTTGATCAGTGAACTCTTGCCAGAACCCGTCTGACCGAAGAGGATGACGTTTAGAGTAGAAGTGCTCATGACTGATCTACAATAAGAGGGTGGATCGCGCGGATGATTCGCAGGTCGTTAATCGGACCCATCCCAAAACCTGGATCCAAAGTGGAATTTCGAACTTACCACAAAGACTGTCACAAAATAATAAAGTTGCTGGAATGTGACAGTGTTCGGAACAGTGCGTTATTCAGGAGCAAGTCGAGAACGCCGTCGATTAAGCCCTTGGAAGTCTCTGAAGTTAATTCGGGAGAGGGTGGCATTTTTGTCCCTGGTCCTAATTATAAAACAGTGTTTGATAGGGTGAGCCTTTTCTGGACAGCAGACATGCATCAGTTATTAAGTGGAAGTCATACAGGTATAACAAACGCTGGGCTCCTGGAATATACACTCAATAAAGCTCAGCGGAAAACCTCCTGGAGATATTTTTTTTCAGCCACAATAAATGTTTGAAGATATTCGATTTTGAAACTAGGAAAAAATGATAGTGTCGGCATTTTCCGAGATAACCTCGATCCGGCAAGTTCACGGTTTCATGCTCACTCATGGGCTGAATTACTCTTCGATGATCACTTCGCACCAGCATCTGACCGTCTGCATCGTCAATTACATTTTCCATTCATTGAAAGCCTAAAGTGATGCTACTTCATCGAGTCCAGTATGAACATGCGAGATCTCACACACCTTCCCAACAGCATGGCGACCAGGACTCTCAACATCATCCTATTTGGAGAAACCGGTTCAGGAAAGAGCGCAGTGGTCAACCTTCTCGCTGGAGATGTAGTCGCACGCACCTCGTCAGATATTGATGGGTGCACCAAGGACAACCAGGCCTACCCACTCATCATAAACGGCGTATCATACACTGTCTGGGATACCATCGGCTTGGAGCAGCCTATGATGGGCGATGCTGGGTATCTGTATGCCATCGAGCAGTTATGCAGATTGATCAAGGATTTGTCCAAAACGAGCGGGATCGATCTTCTTTTGCTTTGCCATCGCCGTGGCCGCATCACCACCACCGTTCAGAGGAACTACAGGCTGCTCTACGAAGTAGCGTGTCGGAAGAGGGTCCCGATTGCCGTTGTCATCACGCATTTGGAGCAGGAGCATCACATGGAAAGCTGGTGGGGCGAGAATGCAGACGTCTTTCGGCAGCGCGGGATGCAGGTTTGCGGACACGCCTGTGTTACGACCCTCCCAGCGAACCCGAAGACGCAAGCGTCTAGAGAAGCTATGGAACGCCTCTTGGGAACACATGACGGTTCTGGAAGATATATAATGCCCATGGCGAATTCAGCGCCGTCGGAGATAAAGGATAAAAAATTGGTAAAGGTTTTGGGTGAGCGTTGTGGTCTTCGTGAGGAATATGCATGTCGTATTGCGGAAATTCTTGCAATGGAGTGACATTTTTACTATAATCATCACCTCGTCTACAATATCGCGACATTACGCTTGTCGATAATCTGATTCTAGGACAATAATAATCATCTTTTATATACTGTACTATACTTTAGGGACTGTCGGTACGTGCGCTGCTGCTTATCGTAGCAATAAAATTGTTTTGAGGTAAGTGGGTGAGACAAGGGGGAGGTGAGCATACACTGTGCCCTAATAGGATACAAAATGACCGACGAAACATGGGTAAGAGGCTGGCACTGCTGAATGCCGCCGAACAGCCTGAATGTGCTGCCGGAGCCAGTGACGAAGGCACAGGTGTGACTTTGTTACTTACGGTCAGCAGACACTCTTTTGTCCACGCGCTGGTATTACAGCAAAGTGGTAAGTTCGTGGATCGTGGCTAGTCCCGGTCCTTTCGTCGCACATCCCTTCTCCTAGTCTCAAGTCGAGTCTTTCGGTACCACGCAGTCTCAATGGGCTCTCTCTTCTCGAGTCTCACTGCGAGGTTCGCACAATGCCCAGCATCATTCGCTGTCGGAGATCACTCCGCTGCCGCCCGCCCGCACCTATCCGCTCTTCTCCGTTGTCATGCACGGTATATATCATGAATACCATCGCGTTTCAGCGACCAAAAAAGGTTCGTCTATGTTCCTTTCGAGTGCTGATTCCCTGATATGACCTGGGGCCACAATCAGCGCGCAGCTTCGCCACTGTGCACGCAATACTTATAATCCCATGGATATTCTCACACAATGGTCCACACATTGGCATGCAACCCTGTACCCCGCGAGTATTGACGCTCATTGCAGCGGTTATTTGCCAAACCATCCTTCTTACTACAGGATGGGCTTTTCTTGCTGTAATTGCTCATGAAGATCATCCTCTCATTGTATCTGACCATGTCGCCGCTCTTCTGCAATCGTACCCGAACGAGAAAACATGGTTCATCACGCTGATAGCCACTGTATTGTCGGTAGCGACTACCGTGTATGATTCCTTCGGATTTTCATGGCAACCCTTCTCACGATGTTTTCAGTTTTCTGTCAATTGCTCTCAAGGAGGCATTGCGGTATCGTACCCGAAGGTCGATTTCACTGGCACGTCTCAGCAGTGGGGTTGCCTTGGTCAGAGGCTCCCTCTATGTCAGCTGTTCTCATCTGCGGCTGACCCTAATGACCTTGGTGGTACTCTGGTTGTCGAAATTGCTCGTGTCAGGGTGAGGATAGCCACTTCTTCCGAAATAATGATAAAGTCACATGGATATAGCTGGAGCACGCTACTCACACCGACCTATGTCACTCGGAATTTCCCTGCATCTGGATGGGAATTCAATATCACTGGTAGTTGGAATGTGTCATATGTGTCAGATACAGATATAGATACAGGTAAACGTTAAATACCTCCATACCTCGATGATAATTCACGTTGCCAGCCAGATTACGCCAAAATATTCCATCTTGTGGAGTCCAACTTTCCAATACTGAGTGGTGTGACTGCCGTGCAGTACAGTCCTAGCACAGCGGATATATTCAATTTCAATGGTACCAAATACAATGTGTCGACAGGTACGTGTGGATAAAAATTTCTTTGGTGCTTATTATGTACGATGAAAACAGGTGGCATACTCCCCGCGGCACCATCGTATGGTAGTCTGGTTTCGACGAATGTTCAAGTGGATTTTCCATCAAATCTCCCATATTATGGGCTCAACTCCAGTTATACATTGACGCAACAAGGTCTGACTGCAGATGTAAATTGTTCCCAGAACAACGATCCGGCAGCATATATGAACTTTTCCTCGGGCTACACAACAGTAACTGTCCCACTCGCTGATGGAACTCCTGATTACGATCTGTGGGCGTGGAACTTCACGATCGAATGCAACGAAGGTGAGAAATTGATTGTTTTGTAATATCACAACCTATAGATAATCTGTTCTGGAACCTAGGACACTCCCAAGTCCAGTATGTGACGTGGTACAATACCACCATAGGCGGCGCGAGTGATTATGGTCTGGGTGGATTGGTTGCCGGACTTCATTGCCCCCCTTCAAGTTCACAGACCAACTGGGACAGCATAACCGACATTAGTGAGTTTTTTTTTTTCCTTGTGTGTTTTCCTTTCTTGAATCAAACTCGCGTCGTCTTTCTGCTTAGGTATGATTACCTATGGCAACGGGAGTTACAGTTTCCTCCCTTTCACGGTTTGTACCATAAAGCCCCTCGTCACAACTTCTCTCGTGAATTATGCAAACGGGGTTATTAACACGAGCGTCATCACATCTCAGCCACTTGGGCCTAACAGCAACTTAACGTATGAATTAGTTGCCTTCCTCGACTTCGTTGCAATGGCGGCGCAGAATCTTCAGACAAACATGCTCGGGGACGTCTTGTATTCCGCCTATACTTTCATGGGCAATAACGCAACTAGCGAAGAGGTGAACCAAGTCACCTTAAGGTCATTGGTAAGCATGATCCCTCCCCTATCCTACGCACCCCAACTAAAACTTGCGCTTCAGGAACAGTTTTGGCGTGGTGTCGTCGAATTTACCGGAACGGTACGCTTTTATTTGACCTCCGCCGCATGGTGGTGACTGGAGATACGCAGTACTACCGAACCTGGGTTTCAGTAAACGCAGGCGACATTCCGCCCGAATCACGGTTGCACGTGAACGGCCGTTTGGCGATCACAACCATGGGGTGGAAGCACCACTCGGACCTATATCTCCTCACAATGGGTCCCATAACAGTTCTGACGTTGATCATGTACGTCGCTGTGGGGTATTCGATTTGGGGCATCTTGAATTCGGCACGCGGTGATGACGGGGATGGCACCGGGTACTCGCCTTCAAGTGCTCTGATTTCGAAGCAGAAGGGCGACCATGACGATGAGCGGGGTGACGGAGAGGGTGGCGAGCCTTCTGTGGCGTTTGACCCCTTGGATCCGATCCACCTGATGATGGTGTCTTCGATGAGAGAGGAAGGAGATGAGGATCACCTTGGGGATCATTTGGGTGGCTTTTCGATGCGCCAGATGACCGAGAATGGAGAGGTGCGGGTGCGGATAAGGGACGTTGGGCCCAACCGCAAACGATTTATGGTGACGGCGAGGAAAGCTCGAAAAACTCGAAGTGGGTGATGGAGATGTTCGAACACTCTTTTTCACGGCATTCGTGTGTTTTGTGATTTGCAAGTAGTTTTTTTTTTTTGTATTCCCAAGGTTTGGACGTTGCTTTCTGTACGATTCACGTACTGGGGTGACTATTTACGCTGGTATGGTTTGTCAGTCCTTCTCTAGGGGTTGGAAAAATAGATGGGCTTGTTGGCAACATGTAATAACTTCTGAATTGTGCACATTGTTCCGTAGCAGGGTGCCGCCGCAACCATCGAGTTTGATTTTCATCTTCACTGGCGTGCATCAGAAATCTAGGGAAGAATTACACAAATGAGAGAGCGATAGATCATTTTAGACGCTTGAAGGCAGACGAAGTGCAATACGGGGTTTGTGTCAAGTTTATCTTCAGTACTACTCGAACAAGTCGGTCCACCCCAACTGTGCAGAGATAACCGCAACAGGCTTGCCCTCGAAATCAAACACATCACCGCCTTTGTAAGCCACGAGATCCTGAGGCATGTCCGCCTCGATCCCTAGCGCTCCCTCAACGTTGACGGTGGCAAGCGCGAGCGCCGTCGTCCGATCGATGGTTCCGTTCGAAGCCAGGGCGAGCTATGTATCCGTGCGTGAGAGTCCCACAACGGGCACCGTCAAGATCAGCTGTTACGGCAAAAAAGAGACCGTTGACCCACCCGAGCGATTTCCCAACGCAGGTTGCGCGCTTCGAATTCGTCAGGCAGGCCAACGCCCACCCGTACGCCTGCCGCCAACAGTGCAGAGACGAGCGAATCGGTCGTGAGCGGAGGTCCCGCCAGGCTGTGGATCGCATTTCAGCGCTCAAGGAACGAGGAACGCCGAGCGGATCGATCGAGATGAATAGAAGCGGCGCTCACATTCGTCGTTCATCCCAGGTGGTCGGGAAGGGTTTCGGTTGAGTGACGATGACGCTCACGCCGGCGCGTGCGATATGTGATGCGATGAGATGCGACTCGGCTGCGCCAGAAAACGTCATCTTAAGGCTCTTCCCCGACCGTGTTTCGTATTCCCGCTTCAAGCGTAGCAAAGACGTCATGATGTCTGCACTATTGACGTCGACGACCAGAGTCGCGGTACCCTGAGCGACCGGGCGCGAATGTGATCAACTAGACGCTGTGAAAACGAAGAAAGGCAGACGTACGATGCGTACACGAGACAGCATGGGATCGGTGCCATTTCCGAACAACATTGCACGCAGAGCGGCGATCTGCGTGCTCACGCTTTGAGCGCTATTCTTTGTGATCACAACGTGCAGAGCGATGTCGGTCTGGATCGACCCGTTTTCAAGGACATTGGACGCGCCCAACGAGAACGCCGTCGATGAGCCCCGCACGAATGATCCTGATGGAGCCGACACAGCAGCGGTCACGCCTCCTCTATATGCAAGTCTGGGGAGGAGCGGCGCAGTGAGCAATGCTTCCAGCCTGGCGGTCACACTCACAGCATATCTCGACCCCCAAATTGCAAGCCATCGATGGCTCTGATAAAGTCATCCCCGAGAACTGCGGGAACATCGCCGTCGAAAGGATTGAATACGCGACCATCAGTCGTACTCAGCTCGAGGCGAATCTCGGCCAAACCAAGGGAAGGACCATAAATAGTCAGACCAGGAACGATAACACCGCCCTCCAAATCGATGACCTCAGCATCCTCGTCAGTATTGAGGAATTCGGCACAGCTGCTAGAGCACAGGATTTTACCATCCCGAACGACAATGGTCTCCAGAGTTTCCTGGACAGAAAATTCGCTCTTTGATCTTATATAGAGACTACTGACGTTAGTAAAAATAGTATGCCGGGCATTACGAGGTACAAGAGAAGGAAGACCTTCGTAAGCAACGGCATCCGAAGTTTCCTTGTCAAAATTTGGAGTACGTGGAGAAGTCCGGAATGCGGCTGGTTTTAACAACACTGTAGGGGTTTCAAGTTGTGGAATACCATCAATGAAAACTTGTCGAGGAGTAGCAGCAAGACTCAGCGGATGCGAGTCCCATATGACGAGATCTGCAAGCGCAATCAATACTCGGCAGTGTGAAATGAATATTTTCCTACCAGCATCATAGCCTGTCAAGCGTGGAATAAATATTAAGGTTGCAGGCACTACAAGAATGAAAATTACCCTGTTTAATACGACCAATTCGGTGGCCTAGTCCCATTGCATCCGCAGGAGTAGCCGTTACGGAGAGCAGAGCGACATTTGTGGGAAGACCAAAATAATGGGCTTGCGCCGCTTCGTGGAGAAGGTAGCGGCTGTTAATGACGGAATGGTCCGACTACCCTACATCCAGTCGTGTTTAGGGACATCGAATCCAAAGAATTTACCTTCATCACTACAGGGAGCCCATTGGAAGCTAAAACACGAGGGGCAAATTCTGAGCTTCTGTAGGCCTCCCGCTTTTTCCTGATTTGGATTTAAATAATTAGCGTTAGCAATCAGACTGATAAGAAATGCAGACCTAAAGTTGGTGGCGAATAGTGCCATCGAAGGGGCACCACCCTAATAACAAAGTTGGTAAATGGGCACAAAGCCAAATCCCCAGACAAAAAAACACACCCATGTTTTCTGGAGTAGGCCTGGGACCAAGTATGTCTCTCCGGCATGGTGAAAAGAAGCCACGGGAAACTTGAATTCATTCGAGAGCTGTTCGTGTGGTTAGTTTTGCATCAAACCCTCTTCTAAAATATTGAGACCCACTCTAACAATGACATCTAAATCCACAGCCTGAGGAACAAAGTCAGTGCGTACACCTTCCATGATAGTGTACGCAACACCTACCTCATAACAATGAACGGCAAGTTTCACTTTACCTCTGAGCACATCAACCAAGGCTTCCCACTGGAAGTCTTCTGGAAAGGGAAGGTCTTCTAATTCTTTCCAAGCACCACCCTCGGCCTTTGCACAAAAATTATCTTGCTCGTCACGAATCTGACGTGCAGTATGGTATGCTTGTCTGAAATTCCAGCCCGTATCCATGCGGGACATGGAATAAGCACTCGAAGGGTTCTCTCCTGCGTTTATCCCGGGATCAGCAACAGCGCGTTGTTAGCTATTGCCATGACGCCAAAACTAACCACACGCATGTCTATTGAACATCATAGCAACTTTCTGAATTCATGTGACGATTACTCACTTCATGTGCCTCCATCTAGGTGGTGAGTTGTAATCGAATTGCGACCCATTGAGATTATATGGAGGTTCCAGCAGCATCGAGGATGGAGAACGCTCTTGCGTTTCTCGTAATTTGATGACGAATGCCTGCCCACCTACCAATGAAAAAATCAATATCGTGACCCACGAGCCACCAATCAGGCATGAGTATAACAATCAACCATACCTATGTTGTCCGCACTCCCAGGCAGGATCTGAGCAGTTGTTACGCCGCCCGAACGGGCCAGCTCATAGCCATCATCATGCATATTCAACCCGTCTATGCTGCGCAGCCAAGGGAGGATAGGTGCCTTCATCGAATTCGTGTCGTCTGCGCCTGTTACACTCCGAATGGGCAAGATACCAAGGAGACAGGCGAACAACATACCAGCAAATTCTGGGGCACTTCCAACTCCAAGGTGCGAATGGAGGTCCACAATTCCGGGGGTGACCCATGCCCCATTCACATCCACGACGTGCATCTCAAGCCCGCTGAGAAGGCTGGGAGAGATGACACCCACCGCTCTGATCAGCCCTTTGAGCAACAACAGATCTCCCCGGACAACTTCGGTCCCGTTATGTCTGGACGTCCATATTGTGGCATTCCTAATCAACGTTGGCTTCGCTTCTGAGGAGAAACGGTCGGACTGAGAGCGCGTATGAAAGTCTGCTGGCGGACCAGCGGGCGTCTTCAAATATTTGCACCTGTTGAGTATGTCCGCGCGCCTCGCCGATTCCTCGACAGGCATTCTGACCCATGTTTGCGATGCGAAATAAAGTAGTAGCGAGACAGCGGCAATGAAACTGTACAATCGAAATCGGCGTGACTGGGGCTTGGAAGTGAGGCGAATCATATGGTCCTCCCATAGCTGGGGTTTCTCCATTTTCCCGCACACGTAGCACGACCCGAGACCTTTCGAAAGGTTGGACAAAAGGCGAAAACAGAATTATATCGTCCACTCACGTGACTCTTCAAGGTGGCGCTCCAGGCAGTCTCGGTTCTTGGAAGAACGTGTGAAACCGGTGGGCTTATTGTTTTGTGTGACGATCCTTTGCAGGACTCGCAGCCAGCACACCCGCGCAAATTGATTTTTTGGACGCCTCACACGACGACTATATATGTTTTCCGGAGCCCTTCACTTCCATGATTCGCTATTGCTAACGCCGCTTCCTTTAGTGTGTGTCACCACCCTAGTCGCTCTTGCTCTGGGCTGGGTTGTCCTTCACTATGTCTACACACCAACTAGATCCAATACGGTGCAGAAACTTGCTGGGCCCCCTGTACGGTCCCTCTTCGGAAACCACATGGGGCTGGTACTCGAGTGTGTACTTGCACTCTATGTCTCATCTCGCGTTCACCGCCTTTTCATAGTCCATCTCGATCTCCAAGAGCCCATGATCTGTTTGTCAAGAAATACGGGAGGAGCATACGTATAAGGGGTCAGGTCGGTCCTGTAGGTGTTTCTGAGGCTGCTCTCGCAACATAGCTCATCGCGTTCTGTCGCAGTGGGACGACCGCCTTCTTCCCCTCGATCCTGTTTCTCTGTCCCACGTGCTCAAGAATAGCACCATCTACGAGAAGCCGTGGCCGTCACGTCGATTGATCTCCAGCCTCATCGGCTGTGGCATGCTTGCTGCAGAAGGTCATGTTCACAGACGTCAACGAAGGGTTGCAACCCCCGCATTTTCCATTCAAAACTTGAGAGAATTCGTGCCACTCGTGTTTCGCAAGGGATACGAGCTCCGAGACAAGTGGCTACAGCTTTTGGACGAGTCTGGTACGGAGAAAGGCACCGAATTAGATGTCTGTGACTGGATTGGCCGGGCCACGTTTGACGTGATCGCCCTGGCGGGTAAGATTCGTTTCGCTTGGCGCATACGGCGAAATGACGATTCCCTAGGGTTTGATTATCACTTTAACGCTATTCAAAACGATTCGGACGAACTCTTCAACGCGTACAAAGACATGTTCGAGCACTCTCTCTTACAGCAAAACGGATTCAGATGTATGCTTGGCATATATTTCCCGATTTTCAACATATTATTTGTAGGTGGGCCCCATGCATGTTAAAGCATTTTTTTCTAACCTCGCTTTTATGCAGCCAGGAAAAGCAGTCAGAACTTTACAACGCTGTCAAGCCGTCATTGACCGTGTCGCTGGAGAGTTCATTCGGTCAAGGAAAGCCAGAATTATAGAAAGTTCGACAAGTAATGCCGAATTCTCTGGCAAGGATTTGTTGAGTCTCTTGCGTGGGTGACTGATGGTCTTTTGTAGTACGTTGAAGCTAATAACACCTGTAGTCAAATCCAACATGGCGACAGATTTGCCTCCTGATCAGCGAATCTCAGACGAAGACGTCCTCCATAATATCAATACGTTCATGTTCGCAGGTTCTGATACAACTTCACTTGCTGTCACATGGACGCTATTCCTGCTGGCGAAACATCCAGATGTTCAAACTCGCCTTCGGACTGAACTGCGCAATATTGTGCCATCTACCCCGTTCTCACGTTTGACGGCGGAGGAAATCGAATCCTTGCACGTTGTGTTATCCGATCACTTATACCTGAACAACGTCGTTCGCGAATCATTGCGTCTCATATCACCCATTCACTCTTCTTTGCGCGTTGCCACACGGGATGACGAGATCCCAACATCATATCCTGTCCATCTCCGCGATGGGAGTATATCAAACCAGAAGTCGATCCACATACGCAAAGGAGAATTCGTCCACGTACCTATAGAGGCCCTCCACCTGGACAAGGAGATTTGGGGCGAGAATGCATGGGAATTCGAGTGAGTGTGCGCTCGGTCGGTAAACTAGGCTTACGATCGCCTTTTGATCCCAGTCCCGAGCGCTGGGATCATCTACCCGAAGCTGTCGAGGCATTGCCTGGGATCTACTCCAACCTCCTCACTTTTTCGGCCGGTCCTAGGGTATGTTTTTCCGTACACGTGTACGGATGTGCTTTGCGATCACTATCTTCTAGTCCTGTATTGGTATGCGCTTCTCGATGATCGAAGTTAAAGCGTTCCTGTACATTCTTCTGACAACCTTCACTTTTGCGGAAACGAACAAGAAGATTTTCAAAGCCAACGTGTAAGTGCGCTTTTTCTCGAGTCGCTCTGGAATTACTTACCACGGTTTTCTTCAGCGTCCTCACACGCCCCTACCTTACCGGTCAATTCAAGAGCGGCAGTCAATGTCCGCTGTTGGTGAAAAAGGTTTGAAAGTTAGTCGCATCTCTGTTCTGCGTGTCAGTTACTCGTAGAGCATAATACGACGATAGCAGACCGATGTGCGCAAGGCAGATGGTCACCACCCTCCTCAATGCGTCTTGGCGTTTCGACACCACCACATGCTCCGTCCTTTCCTTCCTCCACAAATCAGTCCCTTCCTTTGTCAGAAACAGGCGGTAATAGTAGGCTTTTGCGCTGATGCTGCCGTGATAAGCACTGATCCGATGGTAATTGATGACGCTGAGCGCATGGAGTTGATTTGGTTTGACAGAACAAAGCCAAGCGGTGGTGTCTGTAGGGGGTAACGAAGGGATTTTGGAAGTCGAAGCAAACACGACCCTGGCAGATTGGACAACTGAACTTGCCCATGCTTGCTTGCGAGTATTTGCTGATTATTCTATGTATGACGTCCGCCGATATGATTGCTGGCCCCTCGACTCCATCGGGGTGAGCGGATGTGCCTCCTTTCGAAAATCTGCTTGAGCTTGTTGCCCACACCCTTGCAAACGTCGGAAAATCATGGAAACAATTTTCGACTTTAAAAAGGTGATCCCTCTTCACAAACGGAAAACATGACGTGCAATGGACATCTTTTGCATCTCGACGGTCACTCGTTCAGCGCCTGGTGAAGAATTATCATTGTGTCTCGGCTTCAACTTTACTGCTGCTTGAGGAGACCCCGTCCCGTTATTTTTTGAACATTCGATCGTAATCCGTGTAGACCTAGCGACAGCTGTGAGCCAAGCAGTTGAGTTCACAGCATCAGGACCAAACTTGCGTGCTGACTAACAAACAACAGAGAGCCGGTGCGCTGTGTGACCTTGGCAGGGAGCGGACACGGGCGATGTACTTATTGACACCACGAGCACGTTCGGATAAGTACGGCTTACATATGGGTTATTTATCCATGAACATGTTTCGCCTGCGATGACCAATATGTTCCCAGCACATTACAAAAAACTTAT
>JBBPMP010000690.1:0-13796 GCA_038090395.1 Boletales sp. KT-2023a
TACTCGGTACAGTTTTCCCGATAGTGCCCGAGTCGATTGCAGTGGTAACAGCGGGTGGATGAGGAGGTGGAGAAGGAGGGATGGGGGCAGCTAGGGGTGTGGGATTGGTAGGGATGGAGTCGATGGAGGCTAGGTAACGATCATGATTGGCAATGGGAAGAGAAAGATAAACTCAATGGAAAGTGGGATATAGAGAAATGGGGTCAAGACATTCAACAAAGACATGGAAACCGTGAAGATGAAGGATCATAAGGATACATTCAGGAAGGTGACTAACTAGCATGCGGAGTGGGAGACCAAAAGCGGATGGAAGATTGGAAGGGGCAAAAAGGAAATGATAGTTTTGTATTCTAGCTATGTCAAGGAAGAGGCATACAAGTTCCTGGGTAATCTCATCCTCAACATAGAGAGGATCATTTTCGAGGGCGTGGATGAGAGTGGTGTTGGCGAGGATGCTGGTGTAGAGAGTGTTGATGGCAGAGGTGGGTAAGTAAATGGCCTGCACAGGCCTGGAACATAAGGGAGAAGACAAGGAAATAGAACTGGAAAGGCGACCCGAGATAGGTGAAGACGAGGACGAAGAGGAGTTGGTAGACATCGAGAAGTAGGTAGAGGAGAAAATGAATAACAGAGGGAAACCAAATCAGAAGGATTGATGGACAGGACAGTCTGAAAAATGACAAAAGCACTCGTGTTCAAGGAAGTGAGCAGAGGAAAGTTTGGGATGATGAAGAAGGAACAAACATCTAGCACAAGATTGGGAATTGAATAACTGGGAATAAGCAATGTCAATGAGGATGGCGTTCATGAGAAATTTATTGAAGGGAATGAGTTTGTTTATATGCAAGGAGAAGGGAACATGCGTGACGGAGATTACATTTGGGTTCCCATGTGTTTTTGGATGTTGAGTAACCTTTCCATGCAGTCAGGTACTGATAACAGCCAGGGGAGCCCTTGTGTGCAAGAATGCCGTCCACTTTGTATTCTTCTTCACCATCAATGATGTCAGGAGGTGGAGTTGGAAAAGAAGGACCATGTGTTTCAGTGGAGTGAAAGGGGGAAAGTAGTGTGGCGTGGAAGACATCGTGGATTTTCCATGTGGAGGGGAGGCGAAGGCAATATGTGAGGGGAGATAGTACCTGAGTGATCTTGAATGGTCCCAAGTGTTTGGGTGCAAGTTTCCTAGAGGGAAAGGGAATGCAGAGGTTAGTGGCTTCTAGCCAGACTTTACCTCCGACTTTCCATGGGGAGAACTGTTGGGTGCAGTGTTGAGTCATCAGTCGTCGAGCAGATTCATGTGCCACCAGGGCTTCTTTCCGGGATTCTTCTAAGGCGGTGAGGTGGAAGGAGAGAGCTGGGATGAATGTTTTGCCAAGGGGAGGGTAGGCACGGGGATCATAGCCGAGCATTAGGGAGAAAGGAGATGTCTTGGTGGATGTGTGAGGGGCAGAGTTATGATGGAATTTGGTGGAGGTGATGAAGGAGGACCAAGAGTGGGGTTGATTGCCACAAAAGAGGCAAAGGTATGTCTCAATTTCTTGGTTTGCTCGTTCCATCTGGCCATCAGTTTGCAAATGGTATGCAGTAGAGAGGCATACATCATAGTGGAGTAGACGAGCTAGCTCTCTAGCAAAGGCAGAGGCAAACTGTGGTCCACGATCAGAGATGATAGACTTGTGTAAACCGAACCGTTTGAAGACATTGTTGTAAAAAAGAAGAGCTATGCCTGCTGCATCGATGGTTTTTTGACAGGGCATGAGAATTACCCCCTTCAAAAGGCCATGGTCGACCATGACCAAAAGAGAATCAAAGCCAGAGGACAAGGGCAGGTTGGTGATGAGGTCCATGGAGAGTTGGCGAAAGGGAAGAGATATGGAAGAAGGAATGGGAGAGAGGGGGGGAATCATGGGATGAGTGTTAACCTTGGACTGTTGGCAGAGGGCACAGCCAGCGATGAAATTGCAAACAAAAGTAGCCAAACTGGGCCACCAAAAGTCGTGCTCAAGGAGAGCTTTGGTATGGAAGAAGCCCATGTGACCAGTAGTGGGGGATTCATGAATAGAGTGTAAGAGGGATGAGCGAGAGGTGGGGGGAACAAAGAGGCGATTGCAGAAGTACAAGTGTCCAGTGTCGAAGGACCAATCACTGAGAGAGGAACGAGGAAAGAGGGGTGAACCCTCCTGGAGAGAATGAAGTGCATGAAGCACAAGAGGATCTGAAGATGAGGATTGTCGAATGTTATCAGCCAAAGCAATGTTGAGGGCAGAGATGATGATGGGGTTGGGGAGGATGGAGGAGACATTATCAAGGGAGGTATCCACCTCCACGTTGCATGAAAGAGCATCGGCAGGGGCCATATGAGAACCGGGGGTGACCTACCAAATGATGTCAAAGTCTTGTAGGAGGAGAGACCAGCAAGCCTGTCAATGAGACAGTTTACAAAGGTCTTTGAGGTAAGAGAGGTTCTTGTGATCGGTGATGATGGTGACAGGATGTGTGGTTCCCTGGAGGTATTGTTTCCACTCCTGCAGGGCAAGAATGACAGCAAGGAGTTTGCGATCATAGATGTCGTAATTTTGTTTGGCTGGACTGAAAGTTTGGGAGAAGTAAGCACAGGGATGAGGATCACCATTTGTGTCATTCTGGAGGAGAACAGCACCAGCAGCGAACAAGGATGCATTGGACATGATGGAGAAGGGATGAGAGATGTCAGGAAAGGCAAGGACTGGTGAAGAGGAGAAGCAGGATTTCAACTCATTGAATGCTTGTTGTTGAAGAGGGGTCCAGAGCCATGGTTCATCTTTCCTGGTGAGGAGGATAAGAGGAATGACAAGGGTGGAGAAACCTGGGATGAATTTGCAGTAGAAGTTGGCAAAGGCCAAGAACGATCGAATCCCTTTGACAGTAGTGGGGGGTTTCCAGTCGGCGATGGTGGAGAGTTTAGCTGGATTCATGTGCATGCATCCTTGACCAATGATAAGACCAAGATATTCCATCTGGGGGGTGTCAAACGAGCATTTCGAGATCTTGAGGGAAAGATTGTGATCCCATAGTCATTGGAGAACTCGTTTGGTGTGAGAGTGGTGAAGTTCCATGTCGTCCTTGGTGTGAATACCGATATTGTCCATGTAGATCTTCAGCCAGCACTTGGCAATCATATCAGCAAAGATGTGATTCATAAATGCCTGGAATGTAGGGGGAGCATTGTTGAAACTGAAAAACATAACTGTGGATTCAAAGAGACCAAGTGGGGTTATGAATGCTGCTTTCCATTGATCTTCCTCACAAAGACGAATGTTGTTATATCCCCATCGAACGTCAAACTTTGTAAACAAAGTGGAGTCTTTCATGTTGTCAATGAGTTTGGAGATGAGAGGTAAGGGGTATGCATTCCGAATGGTGTGAGAGTTGAGATAGTGGTAATCTTGACAGGGATGAAGAGTACCATCTTTCTTTGGTACAAAGAAAAACAAAGAAGCTTGTGGGGATTTTGATGGAATGATATGACCAGTCTTTAGATTTTCATTGATGAATGTACAACAGGCTTCTTTTTCTGCAGGATTGAGGGGGTAGACTTTGGCGATCTTAGGAATGAAGGATGGTTTGAGGTCAATGGTGTGGTCAAAAAGACGATGAGGGGGTAGAGTGCTGAACATTTTCTCCGAGAAGACGTCAGAGAAGTTTATGCACCAGGGGGGAACTTCCATGAGCTTGGGTTGTTCCTGTTGTGCTAGCTGGGTGGACAGAGTTATTTTTCCGAGGTGTTGGGGATAGGTCTCATCAGTATCCTCATCCCAGGGCGGACGCTCACTAGGAGGCACCACAGCATCCTGGAGGGTGAGGGTATTGGCAGACCAGTCGATGACGGGGTTTCATTTCTTCAGCCATGTCATTCCAAGGATGATGTGAGAGGAACTGAGTGAGGTGATGAGGAAGGTGATCTTGTCCGATAGTTGAGGGAAAATGATGTTGGCGGAGATAGAGTACTGGATGGTCCCTTGGTGATTTGGGGTACCATCTACATTGTATGCAGTGAGTTTCTGGGGAAGTCATCGAATGGCAGAGTGGAGTTTGGGTACAAGAGAGACATCAATGAAATTGTTGGTAGCTCCACAATCAACTAGAGTGGTGGTGGTAACGGTTTGTGATCCTGCTTGTAGACAAACTGGGAGATGCATGGTTTGTTCATTTGATAGGCCTACAATTACAGCAGAGATATCTAGGAAAGAAGTTGTTACTACATCTTCCCTCAATGAAAACCTGAGGTGGAATCATCCTTAGCTTCCTTGAAGCATAGTTTGAGGGTTTGAAGGATTTCTCCTTCATCCTTTCCGGTGGTGTGAAGCTTGGCGATGTAGGCCTCCAGAGCAGAGGGTTGTTTGGTAGGTGGAGTAGGGGGAGTACTTGGGGTGGTGGCGGTCTCTGCCGTCTGAATGTGCTGTCTGGGGGTGGTGGTGGTGCGAGGGGTGTTAGATGTGAAAGTCTTGCACTGTTGGGCATTGTGTCCCTTCTGGCGACAATGTAGGCAGAGGCCTTCTCTGAAACAGCGAGCACGTTCAGCAGGGGTGAGCTTGGAGACATGTATGGTGTCAACGTCCATGGCATTGGGGTCTGAGGTGGTGGTTGAGGTATGAGGGAACAAGGAGGGGGTTCTATGCCTACAATGAAGGGCAGCAATGTGAGCTTTCTGGGGATGGAAGGTCTTGGCTTTTTCAAGCCATTCCTTGAGGGAGGTGGGGATAGTGGACATGGAGAGGATCATAATGGCGAGTTGTTGGTCAAGGCCAAGGGAGAACTGGTCGATGAGGGTAGTTTTGTCAGTGATGCCAGCTCTAGCAGCGAGGTTCTGGAAATCAGTGATATACTTCTGAAATCTGTCATCAGATTCACTGTCTTTTCCTTTAGACGACTTCTGAATGAGCTTAGAGAGTTCTAGGCAGGCAGTGGCTTTGGTGTCAAAGGGGTAGAAGGTGGATTCGAAGTTTTCAACAAATTTGACAAAGGTTTTCTTGAACTGAGCGACTGCTGAGTTGGCCATATGATCATACCACATTTTGGAGAAGGAGACTCCATGTCCCTTACTCATTTTGTTGAGTGTGGTCATGATTTAGCTATCATTGGAGGAGTAGAGGGTCTTGTTGATCTCGAAATAGGCCTTCATGGCCTTGATCCAGCGAACAGCATTGGCAGGATCACCAGAGAAGTCAGCAGGGAGAGTGGCTTTGAGCTCGGTCATGATGGGTGAGGATACTGGTGCAAAGGGTGGGATGATGGTGACTGGGAGCGATGGAGTTGAGACAAGGGGGGTCTGGGGGAGTACTGGGCTGAGTGTGATAGGGGATCCTGGGGGAGTACTAGTGATGTGGGGCTGTGGGGTGGGGGCTGTGACTGTGGCTATGGACAACAATGATGAAGGTGCTGGGGTAGTGGTGTGAAATGGGGAGTTTATTGGACTGGGAAAGTTTTGTCCACCAAGGCGCTGGTGACGATGTAGGTCTAAGGCTGAAGGGGTAGGCTCCTTGTCAGAGGAGCTCTCTGGGGTTTTGATGCTACAAATGGTGTGCTGGGGTGGGTCCTACTCTGTAATAGGAGGGACGGAGGGAGATTCTCGATCTTTTGTAATGTGAAGCATACCTTGAGTAGACCAAGACCGGTGTGAAGACTTTCCAACGAGCAGGACACTCACAAAGAGATATGACTCAGCTCAAAGGGACCAAAGGGACGAAGACTATACATCTTAGAGGCAGACTGAGGGACTGAGGGGACTGAGAGAACTAGGAGTGACTCAAGAAGATGCTAGATTGTGTAGATCGAGAATAGAGTACATGTAGGTCAATTACAGGACTACAGTATATACTAGGCAACGCATAAGCGTAGAATGTTATGGAACGATACAGAACAAAGGGATGCGTCATCAAAGAGTAATCAGGATAAGGTAAGAAGAAAGGACGCATCACCATTTAGTCAACAAGGATGACGCAAAGGTGTGTGAAAGGCACTCTAAAGAAAAGGAAGTGAAGAAAGAAGAAGTGCATATATGAATGATCATAACAACCATCACCCCCAGACAGCGCATTCAGGCAGCAGAGACTGCCACCACCCCAAGTACTCCCCCTGCCCTGCCTACCAAACAATCCTCCACTCTGGAGGCCTATGTCACCAAGCTTCACACCACCAGGAAGGATGAAGGAGAAATCCTTCAAACACTCAAACTACAGTATGCTTCAAGGAAGCTAAGGATGATTCAACTTCAGGTTTTCATTGAGGGAAGATGTAGTAACATCTTCTTCCCTAGATATTTCTGCTGTAATTGTAGGCCTCTCAAATGAACAAACCATGCGTCTCCCCATTCGTCTACAAGCAGGATCGCAAACCATTACCACCACTGCTCTTGTTGACTGTGGAGCAACCAATAACTTCATCGATGTCTCCCTCATACCAAAACTCCGCTCTGCCATCCATAGACTTCCCCAGAAACTCACCACTTACAATGTAGATGGTACCCTGAATCACCAAGGTACCATCCAATACTCCATCTCTACCAACATCATTTTCCCTCAACTATCGGATAAAATCACCTTCCTCATCACCTCACTCGGTTCCTCTCGCATCATCCTCAGAATGACTTGGCTGAAGAAACAAAACCTTGTCATTGATAGGTCTGTCAATACCCTCACCCTCCAGGATGCTGTGGTACCTCTTAGTGAGTGTCCACCCTGGGAACAGGATATTGACGAAACCTACCCACAACACCTTGGTAAAATCACATTATCCACTCAACTGGCAAAACAGGAACAATCAAAACAAGTGGAAGTTCCCTCCTGGTGTACCAACTTTTCTGATGTCTTTTCAGAAAAGATGTTTAGCACATTGCCCCCTCATCGTTCTTTCAATCACACCATCAATCTCAAACCCTCCTTTGTCCCCAAAATTGCAAAAGTCTACCCTCTCAACCCTGCTGAAAAAGAAGCTTGTCAAATATTCATTGACAAAAACCTAAAGACTGGTCGTATCATCACATCAAAATCACCACAGGCCTCCCCATTTTTCTTCATACCCAAGAAAGATGGCACCCTTTGCCCCTGCCAGGATTACCGCTATCTTAACTCTCATACTATTCGCAATGCATATCCCCTTCCCCTCATCTCAGAACTTATCGATGACATGAAAGACTCAACCCTCTTCACGAAATTTGACATCTGCTGGGGTTACAACAACATTTGCTTATGGAAAGAAGATCAATGGAAGGCCGTGTTCATCACCCCGCTTGGCCTTTTTGAACCTATGGTTATGTTCTTCAGTTTCAACAACACCCCCCCTACCTTCCAAGCATTCATGAATCATATCTTCGCTGATATGATTGCAGAACATTGGTTAAAGATTTACATGGACAACATTGGCATTCACACCAAGGATGACACAGAACTCCACCACTCTCGTACCAAACAGGTTCTCCAACATCTACGTGACCACAACCTCTCACTCAAAATCTCCAAATGCTCGTTTGATACCCCCCAGATGGAATACCTTGGTCTCATCATCGGTCAAGGACGTATACACATGGATCCAGCAAAACTCACTGCCATCGCCAATTGGAAACCCCCCACTTCTGTCAAAGGCATTCAGTTGTTCCTCGGTTTTGCTAACTTCTATTGTAAATTCATCCTGGGTTTCTCCACCCTTGTCGCTCCTCTTACCCTCCTCACCCGGAAAGATGAACCATGGCTCTGGACCCCTCTTCAACAATGAGCCTTCGATGAGTTGAAATCCCGCTTCTTCTCTTCACCGGTCCTTGCCTTCCCTGACATCTCTCATCCCTTCTCCATCATGTCCGATGCATCCCTATTCGCTGCTGGTGCTGTCCTCCTCCAAAATGACACAAATGGTGACTCTCATCCCTGTGCTTACTTCTCCCAAACTTTCAGTCCTGCAGAACGAAACTATGACATCTATGATCACGAACTCCTCGCAGTCATTCTGGCTCTGCAGGAATGGAAACAATACCTCCAGGGAACTGCACATCCTGTCACCATCATCACTGATCACAAGAACCTCTCTTACCTCAAAGACCTTCACAAATTGTCTTGTCAACAAGCCCGTTGGTCTCTCCTCCTACAGGACTTCAACATTGTTTGGCAGGTTACCCCCAGTTCTCATATGGCCCCCACTGACACTCTCTCCCGCAACGTCAAAGTGGATACCTCCCTTGATAATGTCTCTTCCATCCTTCCTGACCCCGTTGTCATCTCCGCCCTTGATCTCACCTTAGCCGAAAGCATTTGCAAATCTTCCTCCTCTGATCCGCTCGTACTTCAAGCACTTTGTTCTCTTCAGGAAGGTTTGCCCCTCTTCCCTCATTCCTCTCTCAGCAATTGGTCCTTCAACACTGGACACTTGTACTTCCGCAATCGCCTCTTTGTTCCCCCCGCCTCTTGCTCATCCCTCTTATGCTCTATTCATGAATCCCCCACTACTGGTCACATGGGCTTCTTCCATACCAAAGCTCTTCTTGAACATGACTTTTGGTGGCCCGGATTGGCCACTTTCATTTGCAATTTCATTGCTGGCTGCACCCTCTGCCAACAATCCAAGGTTAACACTCATCCCATGATTCCCCCCCTCTCTCCCATTCCTTCTTCCACATCTCTTCCTTTTCGCCAACTCTCCATGGACCTCATCACCGACCTGCCCTTGTCCTCTGGCTTTGACTCTCTGTTGGTCGTGGTCGACCACAGCCTTTTGAAGGGGGTAATTCTCATGCCCTGTCAAAAAACCATCGATGCAGCAGGCATAGCTCTTCTTTTTTACAACAATGTCTTCAAATGGTTCAGTTTACATGAGTCTATCATCTCTGATCGTGGACCACAGTTTTCCTCTGCCTTTGCTAGAGAGCTAGCTCATCTACTCCACTATGATGTACACCTCTCTACTACATACCATCCACAAACTGATGGCCAGACAGAACAAACAAACCAAGAAATCGAGACATACCTTCGCCTCCTTTGTGGCAATCAACCCCACTCGTGGTCTGCCTTCATCACCTCTGCCGAATTCCATCATAACTCTGCCCCTCACTCATCCATCAAGACATCTCCTTTCTCCCTAATGCTCAGCTATGATCCCTGTGCCTACCTGCCCCTTGGCAAAACATTCATCCCAGCTCTCTTCTCCTGCCTCTCCACTTTAGAAGAATCCTGGAAAGAAGCCCTGGCGGCACATGAATCTGCTCGACAGCTGATGACTCAACACTGTACCCGATGGTTCTCCCCATGGAAAGTCGGAGATAAAGTCTGGCTAGAAGCCACTAACCTCTGCATTCCCTTTCCCTCTAGGAAACTTGCACCCAAATGCTTGGGACCATTCAAGATCACTCAGGTACTATCTCCCCTCACATATTGTCTTCACCTCCCTTCCACATGGAAAATCCACAATGTCTTCCATGCCACACTACTTTCCCCCTTTCGCTCCACTGAAACACATGGTCCTTCCTTTCCAACTCCACCTCCTGACGTCACTGACAGTGAAGAAGAATATGAAGTGGATGGCATTCTCGCACACAAGGGCTCCCCTGGCCATTACCAGTACCTGACCACATGGAAAGGTTACTCAGCATCCGAAAACACATGGGAACCTGAAAGTAATCTCCGTCATGCATGTTCCCTTCTCCTTGCATATAAACAGACTCATTCCCTTCAATAAATTTCTCATGAACACCATCCCCATTGACATTGCTTACTCCCAGTTATTCAATTCCAAATCTTGTGCTAGACGTTTGTTTCTTCTTCATCATCTCAAGCTTTCTTCTGCTCATTTCCTCGAACATGAGTGCTTTTGTCATTTTTCAGACTGTCCTGTCCACCGATCCTTCTGATTTGTTTTCCCTCTCTTGTTCATTTTCTCCTCCACTTGCTTCTCGATGTCTGCCAACTCCTCTTCACCCTTATCTTCACCTATCTTGGGTCACCTTTCCAGTTCTATCTCCTTATCTTCTCCCTTACATTCCAGGCCTGTGCAGGCCATCTACTTACCCACTTCTGCCATCAACACTCTCTACACAGGCATCCTCACCGACATTACCCTCGTCCATGCCCTCGAAACTGATCCTCTCTATGCTGAGGATGAGATTACTCAGAAACTCGTATGCCTCTTCCTTGATGTAGCTAGAGTACAGAACTATCATTTCCTTTCTGCTCCTTCTGATCTTCCATCTGCTTTTGGTCTCCCACTCCACATGCTAGTTAGTCGCCTTCCTGAACATATCCTTATGATTCTCCACCTTCAGGGTTTCCATGTCTTTGTTGAACACCTTGACCCCATTTCTTTATATCCCACTTTCCATTGAGTTTATCTTTCTCTTCCCATTGCCGAACATGATTGTTACCTAGCCTCCATCGACTCCATCCCTGCCAATCCTACATCCTTAGCCACCCCCACCCCTCCTTCTCCACCTCCTCTACCCGTTGCCTCTCAAACTACCTCTACCTCCAGACCACTGGCAGAACGTCTTTCCTCTGTTGAGCTCATTCCCCATCATCGTGTCAACGACCCTACCATATTCTCTGACAGTTTTATTGTTGGCCAAGGCATGCTTGCTTGTAACCGGGCACATATCCAATTCTTTCATGATTCTGAAGGCCGTCACATCCTTTCTTCGTCTATCCAGACCCTTTCCTCTCCAGTCTCTCAACCTGCTCCTTCTCCCTCTGCTGCTTGCTATCATTGCCACCGTCTGGGACATTATCAAGAAGACTGTGACGAATATCGATGCCCTTCCTGCCACAAATATGCCCCTGGCCACCTGGTTCACCTTTGCTTCAGCACCCTTTGTGTAGCATGCTCTTGATGGGGCCATTCTGACCAATTCTGTCCTACTTGCACCTGTTCTTGCTGCACCCAAACTGGTCACATCCTTGCTGATTGCCCATTTGAAAACCTCACCCCTTTCCTTCCCCACCATTAGCGGACTCCTTGTGATGATTGAGGTCTGGGACTTCAAATGTAGGGAGGGGGTAATGTTACGATTGTTCTCATATGCACTTCTTCTTTCTTCACTTCCTTTTCTTTAGAGTGCCATTCGCACACCTTTGTGTCATCCTTGTTGACTAAACGGTGACACGTCCTTTCTTCTTACCTTAACTTGATTACTCTTTGATGACATGTCCCTTTGTTCTCTTTCTTTCCATAACATTCTATGCTTACATGTCGCCTAGTATATAGTCCTGTAGTTGACCTACATGTACTCTATTCTCAATCTATGCAATCTAGTGTCTTCTTGAGTCACTCCTAGTTCTCTCAGTCCCCTCAGTCCCTCAGTCTGCCTCCAAGACATATAGTCTTCATCCCTTCAGTCCCTTCAAGCTGAGTCGTACCTCTTCGTGAGTGTCCTGCTCATTGGTAAGTCTTCACACCAGTCTTGGTCTACTCAAGGTATGCTTTGCATTACAATCAGAGTGTTATGATGTTCTGTATCACCTGTTTGACTCGCCAGCATCAACTGAATGCTGCAATTATCCCTATCCATTACCTCATTCAACCCTATCATCTTATTCCAAAGTTCCCAAGCAGTGTTGTCAACCCTTGTTGGACTCAAGGCAATGTAATGGTGGAAGCTAATGCATTTTATCTTAACAGGTATATTGATATTAGCATCTTTGACCAGTACAAAAATCATTTTTGATCACCCCTGTCTTTGACAATGTGGGCTGGAGACAACAATTTTGGTGGTGGACTGAGTGTAGGCAGGCAGGTGGGTTGTAGGTGTTTTTTTTAATGATTGATTGTCATCTTACTTAGTAAGAGATAGTATTATCCCCAAGCAAGCATGCAAGAGTTTGTCCCCAATCTGACCAGTGTCATGATGATCTGGTGATCACACAATGTGCTCATACACCATATATCAAATTACCACATACTGATCTATGATGTACCTACATATACTATGCCATATACATACACAATCAGAATCTCCTCTACCATACTCTGGCTTGTTTTCAAGTGCTTGTAGCCTACTAGGTGTGCCATATGGACTGTGTAGTAACAGCAACAAGTCAAATGCTGCTATGTATGTAGAATACTGTAGTCAATCAGAATGGAGGTCTGATAACAGTGAGCAACATTGGCTATGTATGTAATTAGGTCATGTACTACAGCCAATTTCTGTTTTTGCAGATGCTCTCCCACAACCGGTAAGAGGTTGTTCTATAGTAGGAAAAGGTAAATGGTAAAGGCAATGAACAAATACCTGTAGAATGCTCTAGTAGGTACTTTGAAATCCTATATGAATATCCATATACTGTAAAGGTGGATGTCCATTGAGTCACAATCATGCTGCATTAGCATGGTGTCCATATATGGTAAGTTGCAGCTTGGCTTGAAGTTTGCCTTGCTACTGGGCATGCAATCATCCATGATGCCATCATCTTGCCATTTCACACTCCTGGCACTGTACTGACTCTTCTATAGGTCATGTACATTGTGTACACTGCATCTGATTCGCCTGATTCAGCCTCAATGTGATCTTTGACATGGCAAGTGCATCTTTTGCTCACAGAGGCATTGATGCACTTTTATACCATTTGTCTTGAGTTTTTCATGTTGACAGGGTGGATCAACAGGTTGTATTGGCTGCCTGGAACACTTTCTGACTGGGATGGATGCATTGGGTACATCTGTTGCAATACTGTTCATGTACAGCCTGTTCTGATGCCCTGGTCAGATAGCAACTTTGGTGCATTTGTCAAGTCTCTGTACTCGCATGTTTCGACTGGCAAGGGATCTGGAGCACTGGGAGGAATTACAATGACCTAGGTACATTGCCCATCTTGCATTCGTACTGACTGACCACACTGTCAGCTACTGTAGCTGTGCCATTTCAACTTGCATCAAGTTATTGTCATCATCATTTACCATGCATTCTGGATGCTTCAGATTGCTACTGGGACCCTGTGGTATGTGTGCTATGCTGTCCATCTAGTCCAGCTCAGCTCAAGCTTCTGTAGGTGAGTTCTCATCCTCTAACCATTTACAGTCTGGTTCTGATGTGTTCTGCAGCTTCTTATGCTGATGTTGAGAATGTAGTACGAACTACTGATCACTACTACTGATCATGTACAATGATAAGTAATACTTATCACCTGACTTGGTCACATGTCAGAGAGTGATCTAGACCATCAGGTCTAACAGGAACAGGTGAAACTGGAACTGTTTATTATGTCATAAATCATACTATCATACAATCTTATGTAATAAATCACTTTATTCTACAACTTTCATTTAACACTGATCATGTGAATAGAGAGCTATTTGCTATTGGCTAGAACATGATAGAATATCATAGAATACTCTAGAATAGACCAAATAGTACCATACAGGATTGTATGTATGTATATAAGGCTGCTCTTACAGCCTTTGTCGAATAACAACTCTTGCACTCAAACTAGCATCATTGTTCTGAACAACTCTTGTACCCACAAAGTGTTCATCCCTCAAACACTTGAGAGACTTGGTCGTTCAGCCACAAGCATTACCTAGTGAGTAGTTCCCACTAGAGACTCTTCCTCTGTCCCTTCACTTTTGTTTGAGGGTTATAGTTCTCTCTCTATATCCTTGAAAGGTTATGAGCCCTGCTTAGGTGGTTCATAGAGAAGATAATTTTGCTTGATATTCTATAGGCAGCTATCACTGTGCATCAATGCCTCCTATCTTTTACTTTTATTTAACATTCCAACATTTCAATCATGTACTAAATATCTTATACATAGATTGAAACATAAGTGAACTAGCACAAGACCCTCTGT
>JBBPMP010000691.1:0-14372 GCA_038090395.1 Boletales sp. KT-2023a
AAAGTGTTGGAAAAGTGTAAGAAAAGTGCAGGAAAAGTATACAAAAAGTGTAAGAAAAAGTGTAGGAAAAGTGTAGGAAATTGTGAGAAAAAGAAAAGTGTAAGGAAGGTGTAGCAAAAGTATAGCAAAAGTGTAGGAAAGTATAAGAAGGGTGTACAAAAAGTATAGGAGAAAGTATAGGAAAAATGTAAGAAAAAGTGTCCAAAGAGTGTAGGAAAAGTGTAGGGAAGGTGCAGGAAAAGTTTAGGATAAAGTGTAGGGAAAGTGTAGGGAAAGTGTAAGAAAAAGTATACAAAAAGTGTAGGAAAGTGTAGAAAAAGTGTTGCAAAAAGCATACAAAAGTGTTACAAAAGTGTTGATGAAGTGTAAATAAGAGTCCATATGGTTAGCTAAAAACTGTGGTTTTTTGCCTAGACATTTTGCCCATGGTTTTTTTGGCTGAGATGCTGGCAGTTCATACTCTGCTCAGAATTGCAAGTTACTTTGTGAGGGAGGTATTGGCAATTCATCCAGCATGATGCCTGACCAGGACAGTAGTGGTGAGTATTTTTCATCTTACATGACAATTCCCTGATGCTCTCAGGCTCAGGCTCTGGTGAAGAGGATGATGACATACTTTACAAGGAGCTCTGGGCAATAATCCTTCAGCAGCAGCAGCAGATCACCCAAACAATTAGGATTGTAGGGGCTGCCATCATGGAGATCATCTAATCCACCAAGCATGAAAAACCAATCCTGTATCATACCTCCCTTCTTAGTGGTCCTGGCTGGGTGCAAGAGCTGTTAGCCAGCCATCCTGAATGCATCCACTGTGAACTTGGTGTTCAGGTCTTTGTCATCAAATTTCTTATCATTGAACTCAGGAACTCTAGGGTTTGTGAGTTGAGGCATGTCAAGCTTGAGGAACAACTGGTGATTGTGTGACTGGCCTAACAATACAGCATGTTAGGGAATGATTTCAACAATCCAACAATACCATCTCCAAGTGTGTGGACTTTCTTTTTGTTTTCCTGGCTAATGTCTGATATATGTAATAGATATTTTAGAAATATGCTTGATGCTTTCACCTCTCCAAGAATTTACAGCAGATATGTCCACCTTCCCTATGCTGATGATGAAACTCCACAAGCTATCCAAGAGAAACCCACATTCATGCCATTCTTCAAGAATGTGATTGGTGGACTCAATGGCATCCACATACCATGCACACTATCTGCTACAGAACACAATGCAACTCACAATCAGAAATGGTTTCACTCCCAAAATTGTCTCATTTGTTGCAACTTTGACATGAAATTCACCTACATACTCAGCAGATGGGAGGGATTGGCTGCCAACTCAACTGTATACATACCATGATGCTTGTACTCATGAGCTTGCTATCTCTTCTGGCAAGTATTATCTCATGGATGCTGGATACCCAAACTGCCTGGAGCTTCTTGTACCATACTGTGGTGAGAGCTACCACCTTACTGAATGGGGTCAAGTGCAACTTCAGTAAGTTCCATATCAGCCAAGTTATTTTTTAGTTCACAGATGACCACCAATGCCCTGCAACCACCAAGAATCCTTCAATCTATGTCATGCTGAACTACAAAACATTGTTGAATGCATCATTGGGGTTATCAAGGGTTGTTTCTGAATCCTCCTTCTCACTCCCAAATATTGATGAACATCCAGGCTTGTATTCCAGTTGTGTGCTGCTGTATCCATAACATCATTTGTACATATGACAATGCTGAGCTGACAGACATGATTCCTGCAGATCTCATTCACTGGTTGGATGAGCTACAAATTGGATTCACCAGTGAACTTGCAAGTGGAGTTCCAACTCCAGCTGACCATGACTCCATGTCCAAAAATGGGATCAGATAGCCCATGATTTGTGGGTGAACTATGAGAGGAGGAAGTGAGAAGAAATCTGGTGTCAAATTTACATGGTGATCAAGTACATGTATATCACATCTCTTTGTACTTGTACTACTCTGGTGTACATCAACAGTGTTCTCATTCCATGGTGTGATCTGAATGTATTCCTGCCTCCTCCAATCACTTCTGCAACCAAGCCTTCCAAATAGCACTGTGTTGCAGACTTGTATTTGCAGCTAGGGTAAGATATGTTGTGGCATGATCACTGTTTCTCTCGAAACAGTCAATGATTGTGACCATATGGTTGGGGGAAAAGATCTCAAGGTTGAGGGAAAGTAGTTGGTTGGGTTGTTGCATCAGGCTTGTGGGTGTTGGACACACAAGGTGGTGGCAGTAGAGGTCAACAGGATATCAACAAGATGGCAGGGAGACTTGTCATGATAGTGTTGTTGTCATGTAAATGTGTGTTGAGGGTCCCAAGCTGATCCATTACCCAATTAACTGCTTCAGGGAGAGCTTGAGTATGGCACTTTGTTGAGGAGTGAGCAGATGAGACCAAAGAAGGAGTGTGAACTAATACCATAGAAATAGCAATATTGTCATCAGCAGCCTTGTGCTTTGTACCATGAATGGAAATACTAGACAAGGGCTTGATGGAACTGGCTAATGAGCCATCATAGAAAGAGGGAGGAGTTGGCAGCATGGGATCAGATGGAAAATGGGACAAGACTGTTGTTGGCAGCTGAAATTGGGACAAACCACTCCAAGATGCTTGTGAAGGAGGAGGGAACTTGTCTACTGTGGCAGTAGTATTTGTCATTGCTAGAGGATCTATTATACTAGACACAACACTTGGCACTGCAAGGGAACTGGTACTTGGGCCTACTGTGGGGTTCATTGCACCAGTGCTGGGCTGGATATCATCACTTTCCTCTGCAGACAACATAATACCAGAAGAATCAAAATGCTGGTTCATCCTTGCCAACTGGAGCAAAATGATGCATATCCTTGCCATATGTATGATGGCATGACAAGTCACATTTTCTTGTAGAAAGGCCATCCTTTGTTTTTGAATGGTGCAAGCAACAGGATTTTTTGTAGAATAGCAGTGAGACAGCCTTTAATTACACATGGTTGAGATCATACCTTAACAACCTCCTCCCAAACCAAGTCATCTGAGGGCTGAACATTAGCCCTTGATTCCAGGTGTATGTGAGGCCTGAAGCCTTTGATGAGAGAGACTTGATTGTGCTGTATGTTTTCTTGAGCTATGGTTTGAGTCAGCCTTTTTTTCTGGGAATCAAAAGGAAACATACATGACTCCACTTATCCTTGCAAGAGGTATGCATCTTTGGGGCCCCCTTTGCCAGTTTTGCAAGCTGATTCAATGCAGCAATGGACCTCCAGAATGCCAGCTTGAAGTTTAATTCATCACCAGCCTCTAACTGACAAGTGATGATTTGGTTGATCAGAAATCAACATCAGTGTCACTTCATGATGCTGACAGAGTACCTTCCTTGGCTATCTCTATTGCCTTGGATTTGCCTTTTGGTGATGATTTCTGGATCCTGCAGGGAGCCATATTCACTATGTCACTGTTGTTGTGGATACATTGTCCCAATCATCATTTACTGAAACTTGTGGCTACTTCTTCATCACTCCATGGCATTACCATCAGCCACTGGCATCTTGGCTGAAAAAACTGTGGACAAAATGTCCAGGCAAAAGAACATGGTTTTTAGCTAACCATACAAACTCTAAAGTGTAGGCAGAGTCTAAGTAAAGTAGGATTTGATGGTGGAAACAGGTTATATACATATGACTTATGTTTGAGTATAATATGAATGGTTATAGTACTTTGAAAGTGTTGAGTGCTGTCTGATAATTGTTAAGCAAACTACCATAGGGTTAGTTGCATGGTGGGGACCAAACTTGGTTACAGTGGTTAATGTAATGTTAAGATAAGATAAAAACAATACAAGATGATATAAAGAGTTATCAAAAAGTACATATGATCTAGCATTCTTTATTGTGATTTACTGGCACATATTTGAAAGTCTAGCTTAATTGAGAACTCCATAGACTGTACAGACTTAGTGGTCTGTATAGTCAATATACAGTAGCTTACATACTGTATGTAGAGTTTGTGCAGTCTGTACAGCCAGCATAGAAGCCTATGGAGGACTTTATTATTACATACCTTTCTATAGAGTCTGTGAGCGCAGGCTGTGCAAGGCTGTGCAGCCTTGTATAGCCAAAGGCTGGTTTGCTGATGTATTGAAGTCTGGTATTAAATGATTATCTCTGGATCAAATACCTTATTTGAAGCATAAGCTGGTGATGGTTTGACAATGGAGAAGGGAAACAAGCAACCCATTGAATCACATGATGTGGATGACTTTAGTACATCATACTCTTAACCAAATAATGGTCCATCATTGACATCGCATTGATTGGCAAAACTATGTCACACAGGTGAACAGGATGTGGAGTGGCAGGAGAGTGAACTATGAGATAAAGGACACATTCCAGAAATTTGAGGTTGCCAATGCATTATACAAGGCATTCTGTGATTGCCACAATCTGCTGGTAGTTGATGACCCTAACTGTAAGTATCTGTGCATCCCTTCTTCTGTACACCAACAACAAGCCTCTGGTTGTTTCACTTTGTTTGTGGGACCATGCATACTCTAGCAGACATGTTTGTGATGGTCTTTAAGCAGTGGCTGATGGACATACAAAACCCATATATATTGTAAATGTTCCATAATGAATGGCTTGTGTGATCAAGGCATAGCACAATATACTGTAATATGCATCATGTTCCTACCAGTGGGATGGTTGTGGTCTACAGTGTTTACAGCATGTTCTATGCTTCCATATGATGTGTATAAGTCTTTCATGCATTGAAATACTGTGTGAGCATACACATGTACCACATATGCATACAAGGCTTATACACATAGTATGAAAGGGTCAATCATGCACTGAACATGTTGCACAATCATTCAGCACACATTCAGTGCCTTCTAGCTCAGTGCAAATAATGTACAGTATACATGCCCTACATATGCATATATGAGGCTTATATGTATGCATTGTATGGAAGAGTCAAACATGTGCCAAACATGTGCTGAACAATCATTTGACATGTTCAGCACATGTCCAACCCTTTCATACCATATGCATGAACCTCCTATGCATATGTAGGGCATGTATACATTATTGCATTGAGTTTAGAAAGCACTAAACATGTGCCAAATGATCATTTGACATGTTCAGCACATGTTCAACCCTTTCATACAATGCATACAAGCATTGTTCAGTGCACATTCTGCACCTTCTAACCTCAGTGCAAACAATGCATACATGCCCCACATATGCATATAAGGCCTATATGCATCATATGGAAGGCTTGAACATGTGCCAAATGTTATGATTCCCCTTTTCTGTCCCATACTGTACAATACACTGGTGTCATCCAATTTCTTTCTTCTTTAAAGTGTTCTAGAACATACAACACATTCATCACACACCATTGTTCTTTTTGTCCTGCATGTGTCATTTCCATTGCTTCATGTTTCCTTATCTTAACCATGAGGCATTTTTTATCTTCTGTCACTTAGTCAGAGCTTTACTCTGAGCACTATATAAGTCCTAGTCATACATCAATTGTACTCTAGCTTAGTTCTGCTTAATCTTACCTTGTTCTACTTGAAACTCCTTGACCTCTTTATTGACACTCTGTTGGACAAATATCTAATCTCTCCATTGACTCTCTCCATTGATCAAACCTTTGATCTCTCATTGATTGTCTTATCAATCAGACCCTTCTTCATCTGGCAAGTCTTGCTCAGACTCCTTGAATGATGAAATCATCTTTAGTTTCCTTTTGAGCCTATGCTCAGTCCTACCTGGACCAAGCATAACACCAAATGTGTTGAACAATTGTTTGGTGCATGTTCAGCACCTCCTAAACTCAATGCAACTAGTGTTCCAGTTGCTGGACTGGAAAAAACTGCAACCAGACTGTACCACAACCAAATGCAACCAAACCATGGCTACCAGTTGTGCCTAACCTCTGTCAGTCTTGCTCTTGGTTGCCTGCTTTTTGTGACATGGTAAAAACCAGTCAAAAACCAGTTGAAACTGGTGTTAGTACAGGTCTGTTGTTGTTGTTGTGTGAGACAAGAGGTGTGGGCAAGACTGGCACAACAGTGAGTGGTGATAGGCAGCAAGGTTGTTGAATGAGTGGCAACAATAATAACAACAATGTGATGACTGTGGTTTCATTGTCATTGCACCATTATTGTTGTTGTTGTGTGAGATGAGGTGTGTGGGCAAGACCAGCATGACAGCAAGTGGTGGTAGGTGGTGAGGTTGTTGAATGAGCAGTGATAATGATAACAACAATGTGAGGACCATGGTTTCATGGTCATTATACTGTCATTGTCATTGTCATGTGAGACAAGGGGTGTAGGCAAGACCAGCATGATGGCAAGTGGTGTTACAGTTTTCTTCCCTTTCATATATGCACCCCTTTTTCTCTCCTCTTTGATCATGAGCATACATTCTGTTTCCTTTGTTCTTACTCACTCTTGCTTACTTAACACTGACACATCCTTTGTTCCCCATTGTTCTTTGACTTTCAACATTTACATGTTCTTCTTACTCATTCTCACTTACTTGATGTTGACAGGTCCTTTGTTCTCTATTGTTCTTTCACTTTCTATGCATACACATCCCTTTATATATATACCCTGTTGCTTGCCTCTTTGTACCCTATTCTTGATCTGTGCAATCTAGCATATTCTTAAGCCCCCTTAGTCCCTCAGTCCCCTTAGTCATCTCCTCTCTAGTCTGGTCTTTGACCATATAGCTCAAGTCTTAGTCTTCATGTCCTTCAGGCTGAGTTGTACCTCTCCATGAGTGTCCTGCTCATCAGACTTGCTCTAGTCTCTAGTCTTGGTCCACTTGAGGTACACCCTGCATAACAAAAGATCATGAATCTCCCTTGTCCCTCCTATTATGGAGTAGGACCACCCCCAGACCACCATACATAGCATCAAAGCCCCAGATCTCTCCTCCAACAAGGAGCCCTTTGTTTCACCTACTAGTTAGTACCACCATCAACAAATCTTCAAATGAATCTCTGGCAGAAACATCGCCACCCTGGTGACATCCCCATTTCGTACCACTCCTTAGCCCTCAGCATTAACTCCAGACACCTCAGCCCAACTGTCATCATCAGTACCAATCCCTCATCCTAGCACCCCCAGTACCCCACTTGCCACTGTACCTTCAACCCCAGTACCCCCATCCCCCATCACCACTATGACTGAACTCAAAGCTGCCCTCCCTATGGACTTCTCCAGCAATCCTTCTGATGCCATTCACTGGATCAAGGCCATGAAGGTCTACTTTGAGATCAACAAATCTCTCTACTCCACTGATGATAGCAAGATCATGACCACCCTAAACAAGATGAGCAAGGGATGAGGAGTCACTTTCTCTGAGATGTGATACAATCATATGGCCAATACCACAGTTGCCTCCACTGAGAAAACTTTTATCAAGTTCATCAAGAACTTTGAATCCACCTTCTACCTCTTTGACACTAAGGCCACTGCCCACCTCGAACTCTCCAAGCTTGTCCAGAAGTCGTCCAAGGGAAAGGATGGTGAAATAGACAATGGTTTCCAAAAGTACATCACTGACTTTCAGAACCTCACTGTAAAGGCTGGTATCACCAATGAAACCACCCTCATCGACCAGTTCTCCTTAGGACTTGATCAACAGCTTGCCATCATGATCCTCTCTATGTCCACTATCCCCACCACCATCAAGGAATGGCTTGACAAAGCAAAGACCTTCCACACTCAGAAGGCTTGCATTTCTGCACTCCAACAAGGACATCATACTTCCTCTTCTTTCACTCACCCAACCACCACCTCAGCAGACCCAAACGTGATGGATGTTGATACCATCTGCATTACTAAGCTCACCCCTGGGAAATGTGCTTGCTGCTTCAGAGAAGGCCTTTGCCTACATTGTTACCAGAAAGGGCATAATGCCTGACAATGCAAAACATTTACCTCAAACACCCCTTGCACCACTGCTTCCTCCAGACAGCACATTCAGGCAGCAGAAACTGCCATCACTCCTGCTGTTTCCCCTGCTTCACCTGCCAAACAACCCTCTGCCTTGGATGCCTATGTCGCTAAACTCCACACTGCAGGGAAAGATGAAGGAGAAATCCTTCAAACCCTTAAACTATGCTTTGAAGAAGCTAAGGATGATTCCACTTCAGGTTTTCAATAAAAGAAAAAGTAGTAATGTCTCCTTCCCTAGATATCTCAGCTGTAATCATAGGACTCTCAAATGAATGAACCATACATACATCTCCCCATTCACTTATCAGCTGGATCACAAACCATTACCACCACTGCCCTTGTCGACAGTGGAGCAACAAACACTTCATCAATGCTTCACTCATTCCCACACTAAGATCCTTCATTCAAAAACTTCCCCAGCCATTTATGGCATACAATGTAGATGGAACAAAGAATCATCAAGGGATGATCAAATACTCCATCACTGCAGACATCACATTTCCCAAGTCTACCAACAAAGTCACTTTCCTCATAACCTCTCTAGGCTCTCCACATGTCATTCTGGGAATGACATGGCTAAAGAAACGTAATCCCATCATCAACTGGTCCACCAACACTCTCACACTACAGGACGCTGTGGAACCTCTTTGTGAGCATCTGCCCTGGGAAGAGGCCATTGATGAACCATATCCTCAACATCTAGGCAAAACCACCTTGTCTACCCAGCTCACACAACAAGAAAAACCCAAATACATGACAATCCCTTCATGGTGCACAGATTTTGCTGACATCTTCTCTGAACAGATGTTCAGTACCTTCTCTCCTCACTGATCATTTGATTACACCATTGAACTAAAGCTGTCTTTCATACCCAAGATTGCCAAAGTATACCCACTCAACCCAGCTGAGAAAGAGGCTTGTCATATGTTCATTGATGAAAACCTCACAACCAGCTGTATTGTCCTATCAATCTCCTCAGGCTTCTCCCTTCTTCTTCATACCAAAGAAAGACAGTACCCTCCACCCCTGTCAGGACTACCAATATCTAAACTCGCATACCATCCACAATGCATACCCCCTCCCCCTCATCTCTGAACTCATTGACCATGAAAGACTTGACTCTATTCACCAAATTCAATGTCCATTGGGGTTACAACAACATTCACCTTTACAAAGAGGATCAATGGAAAGCAGCTTTTATTACTCTGCTTGACCTATTTGAACCCACCATCATGTTCTTTGCCTTTAACAACACTCCTCCCACATTCCAAGCATTCATAAATCATATCTTTGCTGACATGATAGCTGAACATTGGCTAAAGATCTACATGGATAACATCAGTATTCACACACAGCATGACATCAACCTCCACCATTCACACACCCAACAAGTCCTTCAATGCCTGCATAAGCACAACCTCTCCTTGAAACTATCCAAATGCTCTTTTGACTTCCCCCAAATGGAATACCTCAGTCTTGTCATCGGTCAAGGATGCATTCAAATGGATCCACCCAAGCTCTCTGCCATTGCCAACTGAAAACCCCCTACATCTGTCAAGGGTGTCTGCTCATTCCTTGGATTCACTAATTTCTATTGGAAATTCATTCCCAGTTTCTCCCACCTTGTCACCCCCCTTACCCCCCTCATGTGGAAGGATGAACCTTGGTTATGGACCCCACTTCAAGAATGCACTTTTGACATGCCGAAATCATGCTTCTCCTCTTCCCTGGTCCTGGCTTTCCCTAATGTCTCTCAACCCTTCTCCATCATGTCAGATGCTTCCCTCCTTGTGGCTGGTGCTGTCCTCCTCCAAGAGGATCTCAATGGTGACTCTCATCTTTGCACTTACTTCTCCCAAACCTTCAGTCCTGCAGAATGTAACTATGACATCTATGATCATGAACTTCTAGTGGTCATCCTTGCCCTACAGGAATGGCGTCAATATCTCCAGGGCATCCCTCACCCTGTCACCATTATCATCGACCACAAGAACCTCTCCTACCTTAAGGATCTTCACAAACTCTCCTGTCATCAGGCTTGCTGGTCCTTTCTTCTTTAGGATTTTGACATTGTATGGAAAATAACCCCTGGCACCCACATGGCTCCCATCAATGCTCTCTTTTGTAATGTCAATGTAGACACCTCTTTCAATAATGTTTCCTCCATCATGCCCAATCCTCTTGTTATCTCTGCTCTTGACCTCATCCTTGTGCATGACATTCATCTCTTCTCCTCCTCCAATCCCTCCAGGACAGTTCTCTTCTCTTCCCTTGCTCTGCCCTTTCTGACTGGTCCCTTGATAATGGTCACCTTTACTTCTGCCACTGGCTCTATGTTCCCCCTACTTCCCACTCTTCCCTCCTTCATGTCTTACATGAATCTCCCACTACTGGCCACATGGGATTCTTCTGCACCAAAGCCCTTCTTGAGTGTGATTTCTGGTGACCAGGTCTCTCCACTTTTGCCCATAACTTCATCACTGGGTGTGCCCTTTGCCAGCAGTTGAAGGTCAACACTCACCCCATAACTTCCCCTCTCACCCCCATCCCCTCTTCCATATCTCTTCCTTTTTGCTAGCTCTCCATGAACCTGATCACAGACCTCCCATCATCCTTTGGCTTTGATTCTCTTTTGGTTGTGGTGGACCATGGCCTTTTGAAGGGGGTGATTCTCATGCCTTGCAAGAAAACCATTGATGCAGTGGGTATTGCTCTCCTATTTTACAACAATGTGTTTAAACATTTCAGCTTGCATGATTCAATCATCTCCAATCAAGGTCCACAGTTTGCCTCAGCCTTCACTCGAGAGCTAGCCTGCTTACTACATTACAACATCCACCTCTCCACCACCTACCACCCCCAAACCAATGGACAAACCAAACAAGCCAATCAAGAGATCAAAACCTATCTTTGACTCTTCTGTGGAAATCAGCCAAACACCTGGTCGTTGTTCATTACCTCTGCTGAATTCCATCACAACTCCTCCCCACACAGCTCCACAAAAGTATCCCCCTTCTTTCTCATGCTCAGCTATGATCCACATGCCTATCCTCCCCTCAGAAAGATGTTCATCCCTGCTCTCTCCTCACTCACTTCTCTCAAGGAATCTAGAAAAGAAGCCCTAGCAGCACATGAAACTGCCCAATGCCTCATAACACAACACTGTACTTGAAAGTTCTTTTCCCTGGAAAATTGGTGATAAAGTAAGGCTTGAAGCCACCAACCTCCATATCCCCTACTCCTCTTGGAAACTTGCACCCAAGCAGTTGGAACCCTTTGAGATCAGTCAGGTACTATCTCCACTCACCTATCGCCTCTGCCTCCCTTCCATCTGGAAAATCCACAATGTCTTCCATGCCTCCCTTCTTTCCTCTTTTTGCTCCACTGAAGCACATAGCCCCTTGTTTCCCACTCCACCACCTGATGTGATTGACAGCAAGGAAGAATATGAAGTTGATGGCATCCTCTCTCATACAAGGGCTCCCCTGGCCATTATCAGTACCTAACCACATGGAAAGGTTATTTGGCATCCAAAAATATGTGGGAATCCAAGAGTAATTTCTGTCACACACATTCCATCCTCCTCACATATAAACAGACTCACTCCCTTCACTAATTCCCTCATAATCCTTGTTGTCATCTGCTTTTCACTTTTTATCAACTTTTTACTCCCTATACTCTATAATGTCCATCACTTTCTCTTCTCCCTCATCTTCACCTTTGGCTTGTTCTTCTGGTTCTACAGTGATCCACCACCACTTGTGTCACCACTGTCATTTGTGTCAATAACACTAAAACATGATCAATTCACGCTGGGGCTATGCTACAAGTAGTGGTGCTTCCTGAGCCTATCTCTACAATAAACTGTCACTCTGTACTTGTATTTAAATTATGGTTGGATTGCAAGCTTTCGCTCATTTCATGTGCAAAATCAAGGATTTTGTGATGTATTGGTACATGTCAGGCATGATTGGATGTTTTTAGCTGAACAACTAAGAAATCATAGTATATATGATTGTTTGTGACATATTCAAGACAAAAAACAGTTTACTAAGAGAGAGTGAGTGGCCAGTAACATGCCAAAGAAGCATGTAACCTAGGTGTTTATCTCATCTTATCATTACATAGATCTGTTATCATAGCAAAATTATGAAAGGGTTGGGAAAAAACTCTTGACACTGTCAATGAGGTGGAAGGATGATGAACATGTTGGAAATGGCCTACCCTTGGGAAGCTTGAATCCCAGTTGCCTAAACCTGTGTTCAATAATCCAGTGGGCAATGGGAATGAAGAGGAGAGCAATGAAGGCAATGATTCCCATGAGGACAGGAGTGGGAGTGAGGGTGGCACACTTGAGAACTAATTAGGATGATAAGATTGCCTAGATATCACAGATGTTTACTTAAGCATTCAATATACCATTTTGGTGCTGACACAAGTGATGGGGATTGTGCAATAACTCCTCATACAAAGATTTGACGATGATGATTCCACAACAATACAGATGGCCTTTAAAATTTTTGTAGATACAGTTTGAACATGAGAGAATATGTATATACTATTTGATCTAATAAAAACATTGTTGTTGAACATTGGGAGTCAACTTAATTTTGCTGATGCAAGTGGTGGTGGATCACTGTATCTCTCTCTCTTCTCTTTTGCGTTCCAGGCCTGTGCAGGCCATCTATTTACCCACTTCCACCATCAACACACTCTACACAGGCATTCTCACAGAGCCTGCCCTCATCCACCCTTGAAAGTGACCCTCTCTACAAGGAAGACAAGATTACCCAGGAACTCATGCACCTTTTCTTAGATATTTCTAAAGTCCAAATGTACCATTTTCAATCTGCCCCTTCTGACCTTCCCACCTCATTTGGCCTCCCTCTTCATCTTCTGATCAACTGTCTCCCTGAACATATTCTTATGACACTTCATTTACATGGTTTCCATATGTTTGTTGAATGCCTTGACCCCAGCTTACTTTACCCCATGTTTCATCATGTTTATCTTTCTATGCCTATGGATGCTCATGATTGCTACTTGTCCTCTTTGTCCTCCATCCCTGCTCCTCCCTCTCCTCCTCCCTTGCCTATTATTGTTACTTCCCCTGTCACTGCCACCTCCCTCCTTGACTGCATCTCCCCCACACCAACTCCAATCATTCCCCATCATCGCCTTAATGACCCTACTATATCCCTTGACGGTTTCTCTGTTGACCAGACTGTCATTGCTCACAACCATGAAGACATCCAGTTCTTCCACCTCCCAGGCAGCCAACATGTCCTCTCCTTTGCAGTACACACTTTTACATCCCCCATCATTTGTCCTCCTTCCACTCCCTCCACTCATTGCTTCCAATGCAGACTCTTCAGCCACTATTGCAAACCCTATGAGGCATATCGTTGCCCCTCTTGCAACATGGCTGCTCCAGGTCATCCTGCTCACTGCTGCTTCACCACCCAATGCCCCGCTTGCTCTTATTGGGTGTCAAGTCCGGTTCTTCCATGTCTCTGGAGGTCAGAGCAGAGCAGACGAGATGGGGGTGGGGGTCAGAGGTTGGATGGAGGCAGAGTTGTATGGAGAGGACATCGGCTTCAGGGATCGCCTGCACCCTTGCACTGTCCGTGTCCTCGGATTTTGGAGGATGGAGTCGGATGTAGGTACAACAATAGCAGGTGCTACTGAGGCAGAAAGAGAGCAAGAGGACGAGGAATGAGACAGGAAGTAATTTAGATGTGATTTTCCAACTGAGGCTAATCCTCAGTGGAGTACAGACTAAATACAAGGAGGTCGGAGGCTGTACTACAGGGGTGATGGAGGGCAGATCATGTGGAGTACATAAATGTACATACTGGTGGTGCATGCTCAGGGAAGGTGGCAGGTACAAAGATGGAGAAGACAATAGAGACAAAAGACTAGGAGTAAATGCGGAAATGAAATAGAGAACAATAGGGAATGGAACTGCAAAGGAAACGGATGTCGGGAGGTGTCCAGACTTATCGTGTGAAGTTGGACCAAGCGCAGTGGACTTTGGACAGGAGAAGTGCAGAGTTGTCACCTGACGGTGGACAACAGGTGGCAGACTTCAGAGGGGGAGTGCAGCATAGAGATGGAGAAGTTGGATGGGAGGTGCGGAGGATGGCGGATGGTGTGCGGAGGAGTCGGGAAGGGCACAGGACATGACATTTGTTATGCGGAGCATACCTTGCGTAGACCAAGACTAAACCTAGAGGATACCAACGAACAGGACGCTCATGAAGAGGTACAACTCAGTTCGAAGGCCATGAAGGACGATGACTATACGTCGTAAAGACGGACTAAGAGACGAAGGACTGAGGGGACTGAGGGTGACTCAAGAAG
This sequence comes from Boletales sp. KT-2023a, assembly GCA_038090395.1. Lineage (NCBI taxonomy): Eukaryota > Fungi > Basidiomycota > Agaricomycetes > Boletales > Boletales sp. KT-2023a. The sequence goes on from JBBPMP010000691.1 coordinate 14,346, forward strand.
ATATGCTAGATTGCACAGATCGAGAAT
>JBBPMP010000692.1:0-14345 GCA_038090395.1 Boletales sp. KT-2023a
AAAAAGCACAAAGAAAGACAAGAGAAAGGAAGAAAAGTCTATGGAAAGCACACAAAAAAATAGTGAAAAGCGTAGAGATCTACTTTTCACTGCTTTTCGACGGGCGCACGACAAGCATGAAAAGTAACCGAAAGCGTGTGAAAAGTGCTAAAAAAGTAAGCGGTGAATTTACTGATGTATATCGTCATGGATAGCGCCAGCGTCGTTGCGAACGCGGAGCGCTAGTCCTCGGTTCTGGGCTCACGTACTACAATCCACTTTCTTTACGCACCAATATCTTCTTTCCATCCGTAGCCGGCGGAGGTAACAGTGGAATAGTTATTGGCCCATGGATCCTGAAACGCAAGGCGACTGTGCCTGGCCGAGATCCTGAGGTACTACCTCAACCCCTGCGAATACCGTGACCATGATTCCAGCGTATGTCGGCAACTTGCACAGATGAAGACATGTTGCATACACGACAAGTTATGAAGTACGTCCCTCACAGTGCGATCGTCTCCTTGGCTTTAAACTTGCGGTTCGACCGATCCGCTGAACGGAAACAAAACTGATTGCCGTACAACTCGAATTCGATGTACGGTTTGTCGAAGACTGTCAACAGCGTTTGCTCTTGCTCCTGCGTTGTCGGAATGGGTTCGGGTTCAGTAGCTGATGGAGAAGCGGAGAGGGTGGAGTAGAGCGGAACGGTAAGTGTAAAGATGGTGTTCGGTTTGGGGACAACTAGAAGGTGACGATAAGAAAGAGCGTAAGGAGGAAAGGGTTCAAAACCATGCGTTTGAATTGGTTCTTCCGTGTGATCAGCTTGAACGCATTCTCCGTCTCGTGGAGCACGATCCCAGAGAGCCCGACCAGACATGGGTTCCGGCTTTGGCGCACTAGGATGATGGTCCGCAGGATGTATCACATGAGCCACGCCTACTAATCGGAAACGACCCTCCCGTGAGCAGTGCTCCGTTGAGGTCGGCCTTGACTAGTTTCGCATGCATAGACGAGGCGCTCGGCATCTTGCTTTCATGCGACGACAACCCGTCAGGAACACCAAGCCCCAACAACTCGGAAATGTATCCCATCCACAGCTGATGCAGCGGCAAGAACAACCCGAACTTGTTCTCGGTCATCAGACACGCGAGCCGAAAACGAAACGGTCACAGGGACCTTGTTGCATGTTTTTCCAACTCCCACAATCTTTTGGCTTCCGCCGCAACGGTCTGAGCTTCTTCCGTGCCTTCTCAGTTCCGGGCTTGCTTGGCAGCTCTTTCTTTTTTGACCCTGCTTTCCTCGGCGGGATTTTCTAGGATGACGTGGCGGTCACGAATATTCAATAGACAGTCCGACTGCCAGTAGGGCGGTGGAGAGCATAACAATTGGCGGGTGTGGTCGTCGTCATTTGAATCACTGATTAGGTGAGTGGCCGGAAAAGCTTATTGAAACCCTAGTTTTCCGGTCGAACGATCGAGACGACATGGACCGTTGAACACGTCAATCAGCTGTACGTCGTCACGTAAATCAATTACTGGCATGCAGCATGACGCACACCAGCGCATTCGTGAGTCTCAGGTGCACCTCAAACGATATATAGTGTTAGACGCCACACACTCGCGCTTCAATTGTTTGACAAGAACTCCAACACGGAATGCATTCTCAATACGGAACGTGCGTCTCGCGCCTTGCGTCGCACATCTCACGTTCATTGTGCCGTCATGCCCGTCACCGTCGACCAATACCTAGAGCGAACATGACACGTCATCATGCGTGATCGTACCACCCAACTCGGAGAGAGACGTACGCGCATCGCTGCCACAACTGCGGATCGGTCTGAATCGGCGTCACGACGGGCGCGCCCGCCTCCGTCTGATTGAACAACATCTCTGTCTGATTATCCTCGTACATCGTCCAGTCGGGCGTGATGTTGCTCGGATCAAATTTCGTGTTGACGTCGTAGTACCTCGCGAGAGATAGAAACGATTGCGAAAACGCTGTGATGAATTGTGCATTGTTGTACGAAGGGGGCGAGCTGGAACTGTTGAGATCACCGATAACATGTACCGTCGTAAATGATCCGCCAAATAGGACAGAGGCCAGCGACTACATACTTGTAAAAGTAATACGCAATGTCCATCCCGTGGTATGCGGGAGGGATCGCAAAGAGACCCTGAAAGGACCATGTCAAAAATCGCAGTGACGCATCATGACAAGGCTTGAAACACCAACTTTCCACGAACGACCGGCAAATGCTTGCAGCATGTAGTACGTCGGGCACGAAAAGATGGCTGATATCTCAGAATCAGCATTGTCAACCTATTTTCATTTGCTCCAATTCCACTCACCATCTCCCATCACCAGTGCGGCCTGCTCCGGTGCGGTCCCGTCGCCTTGATAGATCAGCGAAGCTTGCTGAGTTGAGGAGTATGACATATCAGGGAAAAGTCGAGAGACGTAATCTGCTGTCGTCAGCATTTCGTTGTTATCCACGAATACGTTTCCCTCGTTCTGATTGGTGACCGAAAGCAAAACTTGCTTCGGGGAAATCAGATCGCAAAGGACGAACAAACGACAGTCACGTACCCCATTCACCTGTCCGCTAGCAAGCGTGATCGTAGGACGTTCGACGATGAACGTGCCATCGACGACAGGAACAAAGACGTATGTGCCATAGAAGGCAGACAATGTGATGATACAGTTTGCAACCTCGAGTAATCTTGCGTCCACGGACTGTAGGCATGCGAACGTGTCGCCGCTCGACGCACATCTACACAGAAGCTGTTACCAAGGATGCGGTTCAGGTAATGTGGTGACCTACCCTGTAAAAAAAACAGCCTCGTTGTACAGCAACTGATTTGTGTCGGTTTACAAACCCTCGTCAAGGAAAAACAAGCAGCCTCACCTGAGGAATTCGACCGTTGTAGTCGTACTGAGAAGGTAAAAACACAGAACTAGTTATTGCCGCGTGGAAAAGCGGGGGTTGAGTGTTGCCTCCGTCGGCGACGATGTGTTGTAGAACAGAACCACCCCCCGCGGATTCACCCCAGATAGTGACATGCGTCTTGTCCCCACCAAACAATCCGATCTAGAATATACGTGAGCATGCGCACAGTCAGCATCCGGGTAGACCGTACATGATCCTGTACCCATTGCAACGCAAACCTTTGGTCGACTTGTGGTACCAATTACCATCAACGTGAAGCAAAGCGAAACCGACAAAAGGGGCTTACGAAGGCCAGCGTTCAAAGCGCCTTGTGCTTGAACCTCATTGCTAGAAAGGAAACCTGTGGAAGGGATCAGGCACAGCGATAGAAAGAAGTGAGAGGCATACCAAAAACACCAAGACGGTATTGAATGACAACCACCACCATGGAGTTGAAAGATTCGGCGACCAGATCGGCCCCGTTAAAGTACGCCGCGGCTCCATGTTGGTAGCTACACGACATAAGCTTGCCATGTTAAGGATTGAACTCAAACACGCACCCTCCACCATGGATCCACACCAAGACAGGGAGCCCACCTGAAGTGACAGGTTCGGAAGGGAGAGTTCCTGGAAGGAATACGCTATGGAATCAGGCTCAGTGCGAGCTCTCGCTGTCTCGTCTCACTCACTTTAGGAATAGGCAATCCTCAGAAGCAGTCGGCGTGGTTGTTTGTCGTTTATTGTTACCGTGCGGTGAAATTGACGCAGTCGGGCTGAGACCAAAAGCAGCCTGATAGCACATGTTGGGGTTCTGAGTTGCAGGTTGTACCCCTGACTGATTGGCTGGTGACTGAGGCGCTTGAAACCTCCATTTCCCTGGGGTGGATAAGGGTGTAGAACGACACAGAGAATCGCACTGATTGCAGACCTGTAGGCGGAGCAGCGTAGCGAATGCCCAAGAAACTCGTGATGTTGACCTGTGTATCAAAGTAACCTTGGTATTGCGCATAACCCACATCCACGATTGGTGCTAGCACGTCGGCGTTTGTGGCCGTCCCAGCGGCAAGTAAAAACATCGAAGAGGAGAGCCAAACGGGAGTGCGGGCAAGGACACGAACCATACTGCAAAATGATGCAGAGAACGCGGTCGTTCGTAGCACTCTTTATAGATTACAGATATTGTGTCTCCGTGATGTACCGATCATTTGAAACGTGAGTTGGGTTGGAAAGGAAGCCATCTTGACCATCTAGATCAATGGCGGATATCACCATGAGAACGGTTCTTTGAAGGCAGTTCGCGCAACGCCATTTCGAGATGCGGGTACTTAGCAGCAGGATAATCGTTGGCCCGTGGGTCCAGAAGCAAACTGCGACTGTGCCTGACCGAGATGCTCAGTAGAGTTACTACCTCAGCCCTTGCGAATAACGTGATCACAAGTTGCACAGATGAAACCATGTTGCATACGCGACAAGTTAACAAACACGTCCCTCACAGTGCAATCGTCTCCTTAGCTTTAAACTTGCGGTTCGACCGATCCGCCGAACGGAAACAAAACTGATTGCCGTATAACTCGAACTCGATGTACGGTTTGTCCAGGACTGTCAACGGCGTTTTCTCTTGCTCCGGCTGTGTCGGCATGGGATCCGGCTCGGTAGCCGATGGAGAGGCAGAGAGGGTGGAGTAGAGCGGTACGGCGAGCGCAAAAATGGTATTTGGTTTGGGGACGACTAGAGGGCGACGATAAGAAAGAGCGTAAGGAATAGAGCGTCGAAAACCATACGTTTGAGTTGGTTCTTCCGTGTGATCAGCTTGAACGCATTCTCCGTCTCGTGGAGCACGATCCCAGAGAGCCCGACCAGACACGGGTTCCTGCTTTGGCGCACTGGGATGATGGTTCGCAGGATGTATCACATGAGCCACGCCTACTAATCGGAAACGACCCACCTGTGAGCAGTGCTCCGTTGAGATCGGCCTTGACTAGTTTCGCATGCATAGACGAGGCGCTCGGCATCTTGCTTTCATGCGACGACGACCCATCCGGAAATCCAAGCCCCAACAACTCGGACATGTATCCCATCCACAGCTGATGCAACGGCAAGAACAACTCGAACCTGTTCTCGGTCATCAGACACGCGAACCAAAAACGAAACGGCCACAGGGACCTTGTTGCATGTTTTTCCAACTTCCACAATCCTTTGGCTTCCACCGCGTTCCGCCCCAACGGTCTGAGCTTCTTCTGTGCCTTCTCAGCCTGCTTCCGGGCTTGCTTGGCAGCTCTTTCTTTTTTGGCCCTGCTTGCCTTGGCGGGATTCTCTAGGATGACGTGGCGGTCTTTGACGCGACTCTCATATATCCCGACGGGATCCGATGATAAAGTAAGCGTCTGCTGGATGTACGTTGGTGTGAAGGGCGCGTCCGATGTCAATTTAAGGCGCTGATTCTATCAGATATTGAGATTCTTTCTTTGGAAAAGAAGTTCATACAAACCTTTGCATCGGTGATTGACCTGTAAGGATCTACGCTGTCGTTTTGGTTCGCAGGCATCAAAGAAACATGTCAGTTTGAGAGAACGTGGAGTCACGTGACAGGCGTTGTTTGTCAAAGGCTTTGGAAATAAACAAACAGATACGACAACATTACAACAGAAGATCCAGAACGGAAAATATGGCTTTGGGGCTCGCCAACAAGCCGATGTGAACGGTATTATACGTACTAGCACGCGGTGGGCATTATTTCCAAGTATGCCAAAGTACAACGTCGTCCAGATCTGGCATATACTCTGATATCTTACACAATTTCATACCCCAGATCCTCCGCAATGATGGCTGCAGCCTTCTCCCCGATCAACAGTGCAGTGGAATACGTATTCTGGTAAAATTGAATTCAGCTACATGCGGGTCGTGTGCACGACCGCTTCACGCACGTTTCCTACGTTGGCAGGACAAATAGACAAGTCTACAATGCAGCGCGCACATGAGCACGATCGGAACGAGGAACGAGCAGAACTGGAAAACATCGTTGCTTACCAGCGACCTTGAGGCCTTCGACGCCATATACACTCAGACGCGGGTCGACCACCCCACCTTGGTTCCGAGGTTTCATCGCACACGTGCCCAGCTGCGATGAGATCAGTAGCAGCCAGAGAAAGGCACGCGGGGCGATGTCACCGAGTGCAAGGCCGCCATAACTACGATTCCCGTAGGGAGAAAGCTTAGCGATCGGAAATGAAAATCTCGACACGCCGCAAACTTACCACCGCCACGATGGAAGTCCACGATGACTTCGTCGTCCGCATCAGAGTACACGATATCCGAGGCACCAACGAGGACTGGGAGATCTTCTTCTTTACATGCGGCAGCACTACCAGCAGGAAATGCCGGGTGAGTTGTCATTACCTCACCCCGATAGCAAGGCATGCGCCGGATGAGCTCGCGAGACAGTTTGTACAACAAAGTCAGCTGCGCGATATCACCGTCCCTATCCATCAGAAAAGCGTCACAACATGGAAAACGAAAAGAGACGCAAGGTATAGCATACTTTGTGAGGAAATCAGGGTCAAAGTCTAGCGGAGAGTGCACATCTTCACCAGACGTGATATGAACGCTGCCGCTCAATTCCGGATAGAACTTGCATAAATCAGTCAAGTACTAGATCGCACAAAGAATAGTGCCCTAAGGCTTACGATATCATAGGCCACGAGGAGACGCGTCCGTTCAAGTGAGGTAGGACGACCAACGGGCGGCGAGCTGATAAGGGACGCCGAGGTTGACGATTCACTCGATCCTACTAGGATAGGGTGAGACCCACCCAGAAAACGGAAAGATAATGCCCATGGGCTTGTCGGGCTGGTGCTGAAAAAATGTTTTCCATCGCTCCTGTAATGCGGGGGGAGCGGATTTCAATTGAGCCGCTGTTAGACGTAATTTTGCCAAGGCCTCAACCCCGCTGGAAAGGAAAGGCTCAACAAGTCACGATGGCAGGCGAAACGTAGCGGCGGACTTGTGGGAAATTTTGCCTGTCCCATTCTCCCTCCATTCGTCGAGCCATTCTGATATTCGGGTTGAGTCACACACGATCACCAAATCGAATAAATTACTCACTGGCGAGCCCTTCGGGGTCATTCCAGACGTCATTCATTGTTTTTGTCTCATCAGATCCGTAGTACCGCCACTCTGCACTATAGTGGTCTGCAGGGCAATTTGACCTCCAAAGCCAACCGTTTCCGACGTGCCCAACCCACCTTGATAATTTTCACCGACACCCGGCAAATCGATCAGGATGGGGACGTTGTTCTTTTCAAGGACGGGGGATCCGCCGATTCCTGACCTTTCCAGGATGGCGGGAGAACCAAATGCGCCAGCAGACACGACGACCAACTTGTTGCACTTTACTGTGACCACCTCCGGATGGGCCCCTGGAGATAACGGCGTGTCTTCCACATACTCGACACCGACCACACGTCCGTTTCTATGGACCCGATGAGTCGATGGGGCCCCGACGCGTTTCGGTTTCACGTACTCGATGATGACGCGCTTCACACACTTTCCGACCATGATGGTCAAATTCGGGTTTTCCGGGTGCCAGTGCGGATACAAGTACGTGAAGGCGGCACCTGATCGCTTTCCGGTAGCGGGATCGACATACCTGTGGTCTGCGGGTAAGTATGCGGATATCTTTTATCGTTACCGACCACCGACCGGTATGCTGGCTGGTGTAATGCAGTGAGCGGCAGAAAAATGCAGAAACATAAAAACGAAAAGAGCTGACGGCATACGCGTTTGCGGTCACAAAATCGTTGTTATCGTCGACTACCTGGCGGTCCTGATCGTATTCCTTTGCCACTTGCAGGAACTGCTCGCCGATGTTGAGACAATCACCACCGCTTGAGATCTTGATCGGACCCATGTCACCATGTGTTTTTGTTTTGTCGGGTGTCAGCGGGAACGTTTCAAGCTGTGATGTTCGTTTTCACCCGTGCGAGTACGCTTTGGATGATCGATAGGCCCACCTTTCTGATGTAAGGGAGGAGTTCTTTGAAGCTCCAACCCTCGTTGCCGAAAGCTGCCCAATCGTCGTAATCGGATGCGGCTCCTCGCACGTACATCATGACTACAGTATATCCAAACAACAGGGTAAGTCGTGCGCCGTGGACCAGAGGAAAGCAAAGTGCAAACAACCCGGCTCCTACGACACCTACAATTAATGGAAGAGCCACCGCCCACATTTCGACCACAAGGAACGACGATGCTACGTCCGTCGAGGTGCGCGCTCGGCTTTCCGACATGGTAAGAAAATCTGTCCTTGTGCCGATCACGGTTTTCATAGAACCCGCAAGGTTGAACGATCTGAGGGACATCACGCGTGTGTTGTCCACGCTCGATGATGAGGATCTTCAGTGATGGGTCGGTGGCGCTTAAACGGCCAGCGACGACACATGCGGTCGTGCCCGCTGGCTCTGGATGAGCACGCAATGCTTGCAGACAAAGCGACACCAAAGCACACACCTCCGGCAAAGATGATATCGTACTCTCTAAACTCCATGATATGAGCGGAAGGAACAGGCACGGAAAACAAGCGGAATGCCCGATTCAAACTGAGGCGCACTGTGGACGAAGTTTGTTAAACGAGGTCGAGATACCGAGATAGGCGTCAGACAGATCTACGATCGAAATAACGTTCAATCGGCGACCAGGATAAGTCCTGCACTGCGACTCAAGCGACAAGGGACGATGCGCCGCAACCGTGTTATCGGCATCCGCACATATGCCCGTGAGACGATGAGCTCCAAATAGACAATCGCCACTATACAAAAACCGTATGCTAGCAAAATCTAACCATAAAATAATGCTTGAATCACTTTTCCAATTGCGACCTGGATCCAATTCAGCAAAACAGGCTTGGCCACGACTTGGCGTCGTGTTTTCTAAACCGGGTCACTAAAGCCTGCTGAATGTTGCTGAGGTTTTCGTGGGTATGTATAAAGCTACCGAGGCCCCCTGACCACCAGGTACTGTAGTGTACGGAAGTCCATTTCCCCCGAGAATAAGGGCGCGCGTAAGTCCATTTCCTCGCATCGGCTATGGTTCGGTTAGCCATGTTCGCGCCAGACTGTTGCTTTGTCAGTCGCTACGCACGTGGCAATGTACACTCGCCCTCAAAAAAGAAAACCAAATCAGAGCACTCGAACGAGCCGCACTCCCGCCGGTTCCCAAACGAAAATGCAAGATAGCCGGCAAATCCCGCAATGGAACGAACACTCACATCTTCTTCAACATACGAGGGCCAGAAGCAGCATTGCGTTACGTTTGATCGTAAGCGACCTGCCTCGCGTGTGTGTGTGAACGCGGTTTACTCCTCGGACCACCGCGCCTCGGCGGGCGCCACGAGCGTGTTCACGGTGCTGAAGCTGGTTCTGGTATCGTCGAGGGCCTTGTCTTGCCAGGCCACACGGCAAACGCACTCACCAGCTCTGTCCAATCGGATCACCACGTCCGCGGGGGGGGGCAACGAACTCGGAAACCCCTTGGGCACTCGCCCTTCTTTGTTTCGACCGAACGAGCCGCGATCCATCTTCACCTTCCATTCCAACCCGTCCCCCCAAGACCCGAACGAGCGCCACCTCACGTCCCGTCGGGTCTTGTTCGACACGCACGGACGGGGGGGCCCATCTCGCACAGCGTCACGGAGCGCCCGGAGGTCGAGCAACCGGTTGACGCCTCGCGCGGTGAACCGTGCTCGACACGCATCGGGGACCGTTCGCTCCGAGCACGCGAGTCCTTCTCCCGAATTCGTGTTTCTGTTTGCATGCCATAGGCGGTTGGGGACACCCGCCAGACGAGACCATACGCCTTGCCGGGATTTCGGGGGCGCCGTACGCGGGGGGGCGGTGCGGTGGTTTTCGACGCGATTGATACGTACGTGCGTCGATCCGAGCGGCGTTCGGAGGACGCCGACGCAGGCCCATCGAACCAGGCGTCCAAGTCGGCCGACAAGCATATCGGGTCGAGTTCGTTCACGCTGCTGCCTAGTGAGAGCACCGACGAGTGCGTATTCCAAACACCTGTCCGCCAACAGCTCGCACGTTCGTGTGTCCCTCGTTGAACAACGTCGCACCTGCCAAAAAGCGCTTCGAGGCGCACGGATCTGGCGGTATCCCGTCCCCCACACCCACCCACCGCACGTCGCGGGTCGCTTAGGAAAGGAAAGGAAAGGAGTACGGTCGCCCGTCCTACATACGTAGGATTTCACGTCGTGTTCGAAAATACCCTCGGTTTTCCAAACGTGCTTTTTTTTTTTCTTTTTTTCTCTTGGTCCTCCACGGTGTCAGTGGACGGCTAAGATAGGTGACAAGCGATGTTCCCATCCCGTGTGTTTTTCCCCAGCGTGGAGCGTCGTCACGTCGATCATCGGATCATGTGGGTACTTGGCGTTGCTGTCGTATTTCTAAAACGTCGTCCGGGGCGAGAGACAGCATCCATCCTAGAGCCGTGCCCCCTGTGCAAGCAAGCCTAGATCGAACTGCGTCGTGTGTAGGGTGATCTGACCAATTCAGCGGTCGACCGACGCGTGAAACCACCGTGACAGGGCGGTCGTCCTTCGATCAAGTCCGAAGACACATCAGATCTGAGTGATGATATGATGCCATGTCGTCCGATTCGTCATAAACATACACACCCCTATTCTGACCAGCGTGGATCGTTGTATTTCTTCTTCTTACCGCCCACTTCCTGGTACGACCCGCCCCCTTCCCCCTCCCTGCCACAGACCATCAATGAATGGCATACCACGCACGCATCCCCGTCGGGACGCTCTCAAGTGCCTAGGTACGTATACGTGGAGGCACCATCGACAGGCGCAGTCGCATATATGCACAGCACATGCATCGCCCATCATCATATCTGTCATGCCCAGCAAAGCACCGCCGGCGTCGTCGACGGTCACAGTACGTGGCGTATATGCGTCTCTCGATACATGCACCGCCCACCACCCGTATCCATCGACGCCCGGCAAACACTGCCAACAACTTCGAACAGGGATGGTCTCACGTTTGTCTGCAAGACACATGCGCGGCATGATCCAATATCCTATCGCTACATTAAAAAAAAAAAGAAAAAAAAAACGGCCTACGTGCAAGCGGATAGCCATTGCCTTTATCACAACGCTATCGCGACAACAGATCGACGTCGAAAACACAGAAAAGCAAATGTAGGTATATCCGCAGAAAAAGGCTCGCCAGGAGGAACAAAACGAACGTGGGGTACGTAGAGGCTACAACAGAGGACACACACACAACATGGGGAAAAAAAGCAAGACGTTCACGAGGGGGATATAATACCTCTATAAATAACGCCCTGTCATCCGAGGGCGAACCGGAGAGTGCTCGACGAGGCTTCTTCGACGGCAGACTCTGGGGGTGGAACAGACCCCGGTGGGATAACCGCCCTTCCGAGATCAACACCGTGAACCAACCCGAGTTCGTACCAACTTGGGCCGGTGGGCGTCGCCATGGTACCGCCCACGACACCGTCCCCCTCGAGGACGGAAAATAGAAACGAGGTCCACTCGCCATTGGAGGGGGGATCGACCGCCATCGGGACGTCGTCCGCAGTCCGCTGCGGAACGGGAGAGAGATAGAGAGGTGGACCAATGCTGGCCGCGCGGCCGCTACTCCACTCGATAAGTCGTCGTCGGTCTGGTGGGGTGCCCCGGCCCATGAATGCACGTGGAGGCTCGGAGAGGAGGGGGACGTGGAGGGAGGACAGGGGTGGAAGCGTGGGTGGCGTGTGGAATACATGCGGCGCGGACGTCAAGGGGCGTGGCTCAGTGGGGCTGGGAGGGCGAGGTGGGTCAACGGTGGGCGTGCTGTTGGGCGCCGGCGAGGGGTCGGGTGGAGGATCGGCATCGAGGGGCGTCAGGGGGTCTGTGATGACCAAGGGTTGTGCTGGATCGATGGTGGACTCGCCTTCGCGGACAGGGTCGATGTCGGGATCGTCGTCGTCCTCATAGTCGTCTTCGTCGTCGTCTTCCATGTCGACGTCGGCATCGACCCAATCGGCGTCGTCGATCGGCCAGGCAGCGTCGGGGTCGTCGTCGTCGAGAGGACATGGGCTGCGTGAGGTAGAACCCCAGGCGGAGGAAGAGTAGGTATAGCTTGCGGGGGTGTAGAGACGAAACTTTGTCTGCGTGTCGGGTTGTGAGTGGCGAGCCTGGGACTGGACGAGGGCCTTGATGTGATCGATACCGTAGCGACGGAGCCTGAAAGAGATGAGCACATGGTGAGAGAGGGGGAGTAGGGACACACAAGAAATCCACGCGCTCCTGACAAGCGAGCTTCCAAATGTTGATCTCTCTGTCGCGCACAAAGACGGGCGGGGGAACATAGAGTTGGGGTTGCGGAAATGGGTGAAATTGGTCGTGCAAGTCTAGCGGTTGGAGTGGGGGTTGCGGTTGTGGTTGTGGTTGTGGGGGCGAGATGAGGTCTTGAGGAAAGTGGGGGTCAAAAGGGATGAGTGTATCGAGGGTGGGGTCTAGTGGGGGATTAAAGTGATCGGGGAGGGGGGTGGGTGCGGGGGGAGGGGGGGCAGGAGAAGGGGGAGGATCGAGCGGGGGAGATATCGGTCGGTCGTGGCCAGGGAGGGAGGGAGAAAACTCGGGGGAGGGCGAGGGGGAGAGTGGGGTGAGCGGCGTGAGCGGTTCGGGTGAGTCAGGCTTGTGGGGGCGGTCAACGGGGAGACACTAGGAAGAGAAGAGGGTGAGGAGGAGAGAAAGGGGAGAAAAAAGAGGAGACACATGCGGGAGTGTTTTCCTTGCGTCGACGCTTTGGGCGGGCGAGGTCGAGGGTGAGACGCTGGCGTTTGAGTGCGCGGAGGGCGCGTGGAGTGAGTTCGTTGTCGTCGTCGTCGTCATTGTCGGATTTGCGACGAGAGGTGAGTCTGGATGAACGTCGGAGCGGACAGGCGAGGGAAGATACAGCCGCTGCAGCCATAATAATCGAAAAAAGACGCGGACGGGTTTGAAGTCGGGGCTGATCTGATCTTTGCAAAAATAATTATTATTTTCGGTATATTGTTGTTGTGTTTATGTAATTCAGCAATCAACAAAAAGCACGGACCAATCACGTGATTTAATGATGATGTCAGTAGTCACATGTCATTTTAATCATAAAATAATGTACGAATATATATAATCCCTCGACTTTGTCGATCTTTTTGGACACCAACTACAACTTTTTCGCTCTCATCATGCGTGTACTCGCTTTCGCCATCTCTGTCGCGTCTCTCCTCGTCCTGGTCGCATCTTCCCCTCTCCCCGACGGCGTACGTTCGATCCTGCACTCTTCTTGACCGTTCTCGTCTGATGCGCACGCGATGGTAGCCTGCCTCGCTCGGAGCGTACGGCCCAGGCGGTGGTGGTGGACCGGATACTTAAACCATCTCTGTTCGCGGTTACGCTCTTGCCGCATCTGCCCATTCGCTGATCGCTTGCACCACAGCGTCTCTGTTGGGATCATGATATAATATATTGGATGATTGCTTGTTTATCCTCTCCCCAGACCAATCCTACTCTCCTTTCTGCTCATACTACAATGTACCCTGGGTCCCGAGTCGCTTCTTTTTTTTCCCGCTTCGGCGCTGTTACATCGCCGGTAGTTGTACCTGTCTCAGGCACGCACTGCCAACGTGCTGTCCGTGCGCTTGTGATGTCCCTGTCTATCGTTACCTAACAAGTCCCTTGTTCTTTGTCCTGCCACGTCCATGTCCGAGCTCGTCCGGGCCTCCCAAGCCGATGTCTGGTATCTCAAAGACGTCTTCTTTCAACAGCGTCCAGTCAAAATCATCACCCAGAACTTTAATGGGTCCTTCTTTTCGTTCTCACTTTGTTCTGCGACTGACCCACGCCCAGCCCATGCTCCCTTATCGCCATCTGTCCGTGTTTTTTTTTTTTCTTCCCTCAACCTCCGCTTACGCCACCTCAGGCAACATCCTCATTCTCCGTGGTCAGATCCAGATCCTCCCCCTTGACCGCGCCACCGTTTCTTACGAGTTTCTTTCCCAACTCGTCGCCGAGTACCTCTTGACGAACTGCCCCGACATCGACATCTCCGCCGCCCTCTCCATCCTCCCTTCTACAACCAGTCAGTTCCCTCCCTCTCCTTCGTTCCCAACGTTCATCCCTTTACACCAGAGGGCCTCGACCTCAATCCCCAGTTCACTAGCATCTCCGCCTTTTCCCCCGCCGCAGATGCGGGCGAACTCGATCTCTTTTCCCAAGCCGGCATCCAGCTCGTACACGGCTGGCTCGTCGACCCAGCCAGCCCCGAAGCCCCCGTCATGACCCGCATCCGCGATTACGATACCGCCGTCACCCTCATCGCCGACGCCGACTACGTCACCAAGGGTAAACTCCTTGGCCATCCCGACGACGACGACGCCCCTAGTG
>JBBPMP010000693.1:0-14345 GCA_038090395.1 Boletales sp. KT-2023a
TCGCCATACGCAAACAGCATTGCCACCGCTGACAAGACGTTCGCTGTCTTGTGTAAATACGACTGCTTGTGCATTGACCACGATCTCGAGGACCGACGGAAGACCTGGTCAAATGTTCAACACAAACGCAGTTTCCATCCCATAACGCACCAATTGACAACATGGGTATTTAAATTACCGATGGCCTCGAGCCAAGGTCGGGCCTTATATCAGCGCCTCAGGCTGTGCTTTCACGTCTTAAGCGACCCTTGCCGCTCCTCCTCATTTATCTTTCCCGTTCGTAGATGACTATGCCCATGCCTACCCATCGATGGGTGGGGGGTTACTGCGATCAGGTGGGCGTAATCATTGGATGATTGGGATCTTTTATCGAGGAGAGAAACAAGACACCGGTCAACGCACAAAGCGGACACGCTCGATAATGCATGACGAGCATTTTTTTCTCGAATGGTGTGATTGTGCCACCAGGGTTTTCATCCAAAAGGAACTCGCGTTGTTACAGCAATCCACTCTCAACATCCCCTCCATCCCGCGCGCCAACAGATTCCGTCTCGATCCCGACACTGTCGAACGGGAACCCCCGCATCATCAGCACCGGATTGACCGAATCCAGTTCGTTCAGCAGATCGAAGGCCCATCGACGGCGGCCACACGACCACTTCGAGCGTCAATTAATACAACTCGCACAGCTTTTCCACCGCGGATATGATCGTGTGGTTTGTAAAAACCTTGGTCGAGTCGGGAATCGGTGCGATTGTAATTTTCAGCGGACGGACGATTCTCGGACCTCGTTGGGGCCATTCTCCGCTTATCCGAACAAGTCGAATTAAGGTCGTTTTTTCTCTAATATACGAAGGGTATAAGTCTATACTTTACGCGCTTTGCCCAATCCTCCCACTCTTTGCCAAATCGCTCCGATAAAAGTCGATCCTCCTCCGTCGGCCGGCTAAACAACGTCACCACCGACGCTACCGTGACCATCCACCAGCCTCCAAACGCTGCCCTCACCCAAGGCACGCCCAACACCCCCGACGCACGCAACCACGCTCCCGGCATGGTATGCATGATGCATGACCCAGCCAGGCACATGAAGAGGCCCGTATAGGCAGGATGTCTCACCACCGCATACGGACCGGTCGTCACGAGCTTGTGACCCTTCTGAACGCACTGCGCGAACGTAAAATAAGGACCGAGAGCGCGGTAGCATCGGAAACGGATGATGCCACCCGCCACGACGAGCGACGCGCCAAGGACGAACGAGACGGTCGTACGACTGGCCTCTCTCGGTCCCAACGCGTTCAGGACCGCCGAGACGGTATCTGACGACGACGAACGCACATCCCACAGGGAACCAAGTATGACTACCGACTCTGCCAAGGCGGCGAGAGGTGTCGTGACCTAATCAGATATGTAAGTATGTTCGTCATTCGACCGAGATGTGATGAGACCTTCATGAAATGACAACAAGGAAGGGCGGTGTGTCTCCACAACCGCTCTCGGATGGACGTCGTCTCGATCCGGTTTTCAGAATCTGGAGACAAAGGCTGGCCGGCTTGGAATGCGACTTCCCAGCATATCGCCGACGAGAGCAGCAGAGGTAGCTTGAGAAGAGACATGAGCCAGGGAGGGGCGAGGAAGGGGCGGATAGGTTCGGACGGTCGTACATACGCACTTCGCCTCTAATATACAATCACACTTCACCAATTCTGCCTAAACGCGTAAGCTAGGACCCGTGTTGTGGAACACTTCTGCCGAGCCCGCTTACGGTATGCTCGTGGCGTCGGTCGTTATCGCAGGGACATGCATACAACTGACCCCACGTTTCATGATCAGTCCGCGGCGGACAGTAGTCAGAAGGCAAGTCAGGCAGCTACTCACCGTCAAAGGGCCGGTACAAAACATGAACAAATCGAGCTATACAGTAGAATGGTTAAAGGCATGTTGAGTAGAGCCAATGATGCCGTCGGCGTCGGCAATTAGATACCCACCAATCATGCGAGGCAATCCGAAAAAGGGGTTGCATAATATGGGAAAAACATGACAGTGAGGAGCCTTCCCTCGGCACACTGTAGACTAGTATGGCAAGGTGGCAAATTAACCAAACAAGTAGATCAAAGCTGCCAGCGAGAGGACCTTGTAGGTAAATCATATCTGTAGATCATGGTGTCAATTTTCACTGGAACTTCACTTCAAGTTGACGTTAGGAGTTAGAGTGGGTCACGGGCGTCTTTGAAGTGTTGAAGTTTGAAGCTTGACGCCGAGCAGCGCGTACACAGATGGTTAGGCCGCTCGGTCGCCCACACCTAACGAAACCTATGCCCGGAAACGGTATATTCCCGGCAGGCACCCTCTTTCAGGAGGTCCAGATCCTCACGATATAAACGCCACACCATACTTCAAAGTCGCGAAAGGTCATTTGAAGGGCCATGGCGAAGCGGCCAAGGGTTAGTGGTACTAACGTATCGAGCATCATAATTGAACACGTACCTGTCATGGAAGAGCAACCTCAACCGACTTTCAAGTAATCTACCTCTCGAGCCTGAGGCGCGGGAAGATCCGAACCGTAGGAAACTCGAGGCCGCCGGCGCTCACCTTGCATAGTTGCGAGGTGATATGAATGACGCTCATTTTCATCCTATGAAGAGTAAGACAGACAGACAAACAATCGGATCTTACTTCAAGTTGCCCATCCATGTTGGGTCGGTTTCAGTGGCACTCATCACGCTCCTCACGCAGACCAGCACTACTAGTGATGATCAATGATAGTACTTGAAGAGAGCTCCTTTCCGATGGATTTGTAGGTTACTGATTTTTTTCGTCGTTTATTGTCCTTCGGGGCGATGCCCCATAGTGGACATAACATGCGGTGTATCGTATGGCTCGGTTTGTAGGTTACTCATTGGTATACGTGGCCAAAGCATGCACAGTTCGGAGTTGCCACTGGCCAGTTGCAAGGGATTGCCAATATAACTTTGATCGTCGTGTGAAACCAAGATGAGCTGAAAATTAAAAGTGATGCTGCAAGAGAAGACAATATAGCCAAAGTAAAATGTTGTTCCCATTGCATGCTGGTATGTGCGTATGATATATGCGATTCAAGTACAAATGGTAATGCCTTCATGATGACGTACGAATGAAAAGTGAACTTGATCCGGGTTCCAACAACCACGGTGATACGTAGCAACCCCACCCTGGGTCCCCTTCAAGGCACCAAAACAGCTCTTATTTCAGCAATCCATTCCCCACGGCTCGTGTTCCTCACAGCGATAAGATGCAGTTGGTCAAATTTGATTCCAGGCGGCGTGGACCCTGTGGACAGAGAAATAGCGTAGGGTCCAGCTTGTGCGGGAGGTATGGATTGTGACGTTATTTTCTACGAATGTGTGAGAGCCAGCCCTCCAGCTGTGAAAAAGGGGACGACCACGTACGTAGAAAAATTCGGCAAATGCAAGGGAAACCTCGTAACCCAATTCGGCCCGACTTATCGGCTTACCGTCCCTGCCGACAGCGGATATCGCTTTTGCAAACGGTGGATAGTGGGGCCACTGTCGTCGGTAACCGATAAGATATATAGCATGGCCACACCAACACAAAGGACGCACGAGTATGCTGAGTCGCAGATCGGTCAGCCCTAACCCATCAAGCACACGTTGATGGGGATTTTCGAGGTCAGTTACCTTGCCATGCAAAAGCTCCGTCATTGGTATCCCTGACCCACATTTCAGTTTCTCAGGTACGCGAAAACCATCGTGTGGGACTCGCCTTCCATTTGAACACCAATACCCCAATCGGAACATCGGAAACCGACCACACGGCTCGTCCCATCCATTTGGTTGCCAACGGTAAGCAGCGGGATCCGTACGACGCGTTCCAACTGTGGTCTCATTGGTAGCGGATACGTGATCGCTGAAGGGCGTTGGTGGTGCCCACGTAATGCTCCATTATGCGGTGGATATATAGGTCCCGATTTGGATTGTGTCCGTTGGGTAGAGGGACGTATGTTCCCAAATATCTCATCTAGCGGTCGGTGGTCCGCACATGTGATCCTGTCGCTGGATGACGGAACGTATCGGTCCGAGAGGTCTGCAGGCTCGGCCACGTAATACGGCTTCATAGAACTTGTGAGATCAGAGTGAATAGCGCCCAGTGGTGGAACGATGGGGGTGCTTCTCGGTTGGAGATGTGAAACGTGAGCGGGCGTAAGGTCGGATGAAGAGGGAGCGTGTGCTGTCCTGGTAAAATCCGAACACACATACCCATCGTCTGCTCGAATGTGCCCTTTCATCAACGGAAGAGGCCCTTGTGGATAACAAGAAACCTGGGATCGTGTGGCGCAAGGAGTCCCGGGGTAGCAGTGGTTCAAGTCGCCGAGCGGATTCATAGTGATGGGCGAGAGTGACAAGGCGACGAGACCTAGCGATGAGAGATACTAGGACCTATGGAACACAAAGCAAGACCCGTGGTGATGCAGTCGACGCAGAGAACAATCGCAAGTGTATATATACCTTTACGCCAGGTCGTATATTCCACAACTTGACAAGTCACAAAGCCACCTATTTTGGGCCCACCCTGAGACCGGGAGACCGCTGGACGGGTCGTTTCACATAGCCCGCCGTCTGTGGCGCGTTGCCGACAGGAGCCGAAAAAATTCCAGATGAATGGGAACAAAGCGCAGAGGACAAAGGGAGGAAGGTGATTGTGTGCGTCCGGAGTGACTAGGCTGCCGCCACGAGGCTGAGGTCGCCGGATCCTGACTTGAGCAATACGTGCCGAAGAGTGGAGGAACGTAAAAGCGGCGAACAAGTATGCCGCAACGACGCACCGGGCGCAGCAGGTGAAGCGCGTAAAGTGTGAGGAGCAGGTAACAGAATCCTCCTTTCACGATTTCGCCCCTGGCCCGTTCAACGGCACGGACCAGATAAAAGGAGGTTGGTCTGTCAATGTATCATAGTACCGTCTGACTGTCAAGATCCCCGAACACGATGAAAAAAAAGGTTTTCAGCACGATTGACCATGCGAATTGACTCCTTGACACGCAGATTTGACCGCGTTAACCATTGGCTCTGTGTTTTGGATCGATTCCGTTACTTATCAAATGTTTGGCACAAGTTGGTCTTGTGGATATTGGCGGGTTCTTCCCGCCAATCGGCCTCCCGCAATGTGGAAGATTGTGAACTGGTGCGTGGTCCCGCGAATACAAGCTTCTTGAAACGTAATAGCACGGATTAAGCTTAACTTGGGGTGTATGCATTGAATGCAAGGTTATCTGCTACTAAGGGCAGATCAGGAATTAATCCTGCGGCGCTCGCGCGATATAGAACAAACAAACAAAACAAATATCAACTCTATCTTTCCCTAGCTGCCGTGAGCGAGCTGAAGCCTTGGACTCAATGAACTTTTCAAAAAAAAAGCCTAAGATTTTCCGAGAGCGAACCGCAGCCTCAATTCATTACAACCTCGGGCTGGACAACGATTGACAGGTATGCAAAGTTTATAAATTTGGTACCTGAGCAATTGGACGTCTTATCTTTCCTATTACGCAGATAGAGACACAAACGCCTGCAGGCTGCGTTCCTCGAGAGCCTCGATCCTCTCATTGAGAGTGAGACCAGCGCTACATCTGGTTGCTCGTGAAAAGCATGCCTCGCAAAGTTCGACATGATCGTGCAATGTAGCGCATATTTTGTTTTTGCGTTGAAGCGCTACCGCGCTAAACAGTCGGTTGTTATCTTTTCCTTTCGACGCCTAAACTCTGTGCCGGCACTTAAGTTGCCAAAATTTTATAATTTCGTTGATGCGTATCATGCGTCTTTTCTCCAGCAATCCATCGCCTTCAGAACGCTCGCACGCATGCAACCTGTTACGACTCCAGCAAAGTGATATACAGGGACTGTGGAAAAGAACGATCTGAGTAACTCTTCCACTTTGCCCGTGAATACTCGGGTTACTTGCCGCGAGGACTCGAGGTGGCGCCAATGCCAACGGCTGAAATTTAACTAATCTCCTTTCGCACTAGCGCAAGTCCTGTTTTTGTATGTATTTACATAACTTGGAGGAACCTCGGACGTAAGGATTGACTAATGAGTCGGAGTTTTAGTTATTCCCCGCACGTTTCAAACGGCCACCCCCAAAATTTTAGTCTGTTCTCAGTTTTCGGGGCTCTGACTGGCATTATACTGTTTTGCCGACAACACTTTGCAGCGGTGAGTACACCGCCTCACGTTTTCAAGGCGATACATGCTGGTTCTTGCACCCACATTCGGAATCAGTTCTCCAGATATCGGCTGCTGCCGTCTTTCCATATATGCACCTCCTGTGTATGCAATATTTGATCGTTATTCAGCTTCTGTGACCGTGGCAGTGAGTATTAGAAATCTACACTGGTTGTATGTACCGCACCAGTCACCCCTGTCTAGGACCCATGGTGCGTCTATGAACTCGCCCAAGGCATATAAACCCTCGTTTGTTTTTTCGGCACAAGTACTGACAGCAACATCCGTTTCCACATCGACAGACAAAACCGGGCCATGTACATCGCTGGACTCAACCTCTCTGTTTCGTCATCCCAAGCGCTCGAATCGGTCGTCGTCTTGAGCACCATCGACTTTTTCAAGTTCCTGGGGAGCATCATGAAGACGCTCGCGCCCCAGGCGGACGTCAAAGCCGGACGCATCCGAGCGGACACGATGCCCCCGCTCGGCAAGATCGTCACCGGAATCCATGCCGTCGCCCTCCATCTCCCGCCCCTCGTCTACGTCGGTGCGGTCGTGTACAACGGGTTTCGACAGCCCGCGTGGCTCGCGCGATATGCGCTGCCAGACGCGATCGTGGCCCCGGCAGCCAAGGACGCGTTGCGGGTGGGCGCGTGTCTGGGCTGTGTCGCGCTCAAGCGCCTCATGAGCGCGGCGTTCCGTCATCTGGGGGATCAGTGGCATGCGCTCGGAGTACGTGTGCTGCGTCTTTTTATTTGTCTGGGGGGAATCCGTCTGATCGAGGGGGGGAGTAGCGCCGAGAGCGGCCGCGCGTCGTCCAGACTGGGCCGTACGCGTGGGTCCGCCACCCGATGTACAGGTGGGTTCGCTCGTCGGTTTTGGCGGACGTGTGGCTGATTCGACGTAGCATGGCCCTCGCGCAGGAGGTGTTGTGGTCGGTCATGTTCTGGTCCTATGTCCCGCTTGTCACGCTCGGCGTCACCGCGGCCGCGTTTGCAGTCAAGATGTCCATCGAGGTGCGGTGCATGTGTTTCCTTGTGGGTTGACCTGGGTTGACCTGTGGACACGACAGGAGAGCATGATCGAGCGAGACGAAAGCACGAGAGAAGAATACGGAGCGTACAAGAAGAAAGTGCCTGCAAGGATCATTCCATACGTTTGGTAGACCGTTTATGGAGTCTGATCAGATAAAAGCCTCGTTTCATTCAGACCCCTTAGCAGCTTGTCACAATACTCGCTGATCATGGTATATACAAATTCCATCCGCAAGGTCGTTATCGCAAAGAGACCGAACTGCGTAGGCCCTTAATAGAGGCAACTTTTTCCGATCACATGTGACTGTGAGTGTGATACTTATCTGCGATATCGCACGCTTTGATATCACCATCAACATGTCCACCGCCGAGGTCGTCCTTACATCTGCCCGCTATGGCAAAGACAAGGTGCGTGTCTTCCGCGTCAAGCGCGAGAGCGGCGGCGTGCACCACATCGTCGAGTACAACGTGACGTTGCTCGTCGAGGGCGATTTCGATCTTTCGTGAGTCGTTCGGGTCTCACTGTCGGACGACAAGGTGGAGCGGTGTGTTTCACAGGTACACCCAAGCGGATAACTCGGTTGTCGTTGCCACCGACTCCAGTGGGTGCCTTTTTTTTCTCACACGCGACTCCGACCAACTCTTTGACAGTGAAGAACATCACCTATTGTGCGTACTGTCCCCTCGCATGGTAGGCTATCTGACGAGGCGCTATCAGACTTGGCCAAAGTGTCTGACCACATTCTCGTTCCCGAGTACTTTGCCCTGCACCTCGGCACGCATGTTCTTGCCAAATACGCACACCTGAAGAAGGCGTTCATCACGATTGAACAGCTTCGATGGTCGCGCATCACCGTGAGTGGAGAGAACGAGCCACACCCTCATGCGTTCCACCGGGATGGGGATGATAAGCGTCTCGTCCGAGCCACGGTAAGTCTCGATTTAGGTGATGGCGAACAAGTTTTGGGAAGCGGGACCACTGAAACGTCTCGAGTGGAGCCGGCAATGCACCGCCAAGGGGAGTACTCCACAAGTCTGGCTGGATCTAGCCCGTGGAGTTGGCCCTCCCTTATATAATTCGCACTCGGTGCCGCAGTCCGTCGATAGCACATATATACCCTTCCTTCTTCTGGTACTCGTCATGCATCTCCGCTGATCCTCCCCTGCTCCATAGCTCGAGAAAACCAATGGGGGGATGTTGTCCGCCAAAGTTACCGCGGGCATATCCGACCTGCTAGGCATGTTCCATCACGCCGACCGTCGTTCTTTGGCTGACGTTGTCGCAGTGCTCAAGTCGACCGGGTCAGCGTTCGAAGGCTTCATACGCGACGAATACACGACCCTCGTGGAAGTGTCGGAACGCATCCTGAGTACATCTATCGACCTCGAATACTGCTTCGCACCGGTGGCGATCACCGTCCCGACTGATGCCAAGCTGCTGAACTTTACCGTCCCGAAGGAGATTGCCACAGGGTCGGTGTGGGATGCTCTTGGCGTTGCCAAGCGTGCGAGGAGTGCGACGCTCGATTTGTTTGCCAGGGACGAGAGTGCGAGCGTGCAGGTGCGTGTCCAATCCAACGCTGGTCCTCGTCACAGATGGCCCGGCTGGCAGGCGACGCTGTACAAGATGGGCGGACGGGTGATTGCGGAGAATGCAGGCGTGGATCAGGTGACGTACCGACTGCCAAACAAACATTACATTCCCGTGGACATGAAATACCTCGATTTGGACAATCTGACACCGTGAGTGTATTTGTTTTTCTTTGTTTGGCCACGTCACGCGCGATGACGTATGGGCCGGATCGGACGCGCATCTCTCTTGCTGCGGCGGTGAAGATCGATGACGCCGGTGGCATGATCGATTTGGTTACGTCAGTCATTTACCCTCTTTGGGCCGACACACGGCAGTAGGACCAGCACATTCCCGTCATCGTGGCCCCGTGGGATGCACCGTGTCCTGTGCGCAGACGGGCTCGCTGTGCTGAATGGGCGTCTTTATCGGGAACGCGTGGTTGTAATAAACGACGGTGCTGCGGTTGCCTCTCACGGAGAAATGGGCGAATCAGCGCTGCTTGATGGAGTTAACATCCGTCACATGTATTCGGAGGCACGTTCGCTACGGGGGTGACGCTTTCTGCGCTTGACTTGCCTTTCTTGTCATTTTGGCTCGGGCGGGCTTGATAGCCGGAAATGGGGTTATCTCGGTGCGGGGACCCGGCATATCATCCCGACACGTTTTCTCCATATGCGATGCTGACCTGCGCCTCCAGTGCGAATGCGGAGGTGTTCGTTCCCGTGGCTACACCGAGGTGAGTTGGCCATGACGCACTGCTGCTGCACCTGGCAGAGTCTTCTGACGTCAACTTGCGGTGCAGCGGGCTGATCTCCGCCACGATCTCGCGTAATTAGGCGCAAACAAATGGCGTCATTCGCTCATTGTCTTGACAACCTCTTTCTTTTGTTTCGTCGTATGGTGTCGCGTCCAGCTCTCGGAACGCTGTGGGGTGCTGGTATATATGTTCAAGGAGGGGGAAGGGGGAAGGGCGTAAGGAAGCTGCGTGCATGCAGGGGAGTAGTGCGATAATGGATGTATGACATCATAAAGGCGGCAGTAGCCGGTATCTGAGATCTGGGGTTGTCAAGATCGATTGAGTAAATATATACAAGTTGTGTCATCGGCCTTGGATTCACCAACTGAACCGAGCGACTCCCTGGCATCGCCGTCGACGACAACGACGAGCTCACCATCTTCCTCGACGACGACGACAACGACGACGACCATATATACGATGGGCGGTGATCACAAATGCCCAGTTTGCCAGGCAACCTTTACCCGTCCCCAGCATGTAGCACGGCACATGCGATCACGTATGTTTCTGCTCATCCGCTCCACCTCATCCACTCACCTCCCGGCGCAACTTAGACACCGGCGACCGCCCGTACAAATGTCAGTATTGCGGAGACCAATTTGCAAGAAGGTACGCCAGTCTCCGCTTTCCCTTTTGTCTCCTCATCCCTCGTGTGTTTTAGCGACCTTCTCGCCCGCCACATCAATAAATGCCACGCCAACGAAAAACCGCTCCCCACCAACGCCCCTGGCGGTCGTAGAAAAGGGTCTGCCGCCGCGTCCCGTGCGACGACCTCCAAGCAGGCCTGCGACCAGTGTGTCCAGTCCAGTCTTCCATGTGATGGGTCCAACCCGTGCTGTGCGTAACCCCCGTCGCCCGCCTTCCTTCGCTCATCCCCTTTCGCCCATTTTTTTCTACGTGGGTCGTCTTTAGCAAAATGCGCCTCACGCAAGTGTCGCTGCACCTACGTCAAATTTCACCGCCAGACCGCCCCGAGTGGTCCCGGCCATAATCCTCCCCTCTCCCCTTCCTCTTCCTCGTCCTCACTCGGCGGCAGCATCGAACCTTCGCAGTTTCCACCTAGTCAGCTCGGCGGTTTCATCCTTGCGCCACCTCCGTCCGCTCAACCCGTCGGTTCTGCACCCTTCGTTAGCCCTGACCAGATTTTTCATACCTCTTTTGTCTTGAACCATGCTGCCCATCCCTATCCTGTGAATTGGTCCTCGGCAGACACATCCCAGGTCCCACTCCCGACGCCATCCGATGCCGATATGGCTGCCAAATACCGTGCACAGTCTGAATTCCTTCGACGAGCTTGTCCTCCGATTCTCTCCAATGGTCCCTCTAATTTATTGCAGAACGTGTTTGCTACCCAACAAAACCAGACGCCCCCGAGCAACTGGTATGCTGGCTGGGGTGAACCGGGGTCATACCCCCCTTTGGATGATACCAAGTCGTTTGATGGCATAACGAGAACAGATTCGCTGGCGTCCTCGGAAGCGGCTTCGTTTGCATCCGGAATCTACAATCCTGGTCCCATTGGCTCTCCTTACCGATCCAGGAGAACCTCCTTGGATTTCAGCGATAGTAGTAGTTCTGTTCCTTCCAGCGCTACATCTTCCAGCATGCATCTTCCTCTTCCGGGGAGCGAGGTTTATGGTGGTGAAGAGGAGTTGCAGAGGCATACCCACAGTGTCCATGGTATCCTGCCACCTCAACGCCGCGCCTCGATGCCCGCTACTCATCTATCATCTTTTCCTCCGCTTTCTGACCCCTCTCAACCACCCCATACACAACATCCGCAACGTGAGGGAAGCTTCTCGTCCGCGTTCGGTCTCATGTCCATCGATGATCAGAACGCACTGGCCGGCCTATCATCGGATGGGGTTCCCTTCTTTTCCAACATTGGGATGGGCGTATTACCCCATTCGCCAAATGCGACACCAATGCCAACACGCATGCAATCGCATCCGCATCAAGGACGTGAACGTCAAATGTCGCTGGGTACGTTGCCGACGCCTGGGTTGACCAAGGAGAACGCAGAGGCACGAGATTTGAAGGATATGTGGAAGACGTACTTGCGCTCGCCGTTAAGCGGGTCAGGGACGGCGGCGCTCGAGCTGTCGCACCCGCAATCGCCGTCTGGACAGCGCCGACGTGCACGGGTGTCATCGTTGCCGAGTGTGACGCCCACAGTGGAGAAGGGGCATCCATTGATGACAAACGGGCATGCTGATGGGGGTGGTATGCGATCGACGATGATTGCGGCGCATGGACATCCAGACGATCTCAAGAGTTATGAGGCTGCGGTCAACGCACGGAGTGCGTCGCTCAAGTTGAATTTGGTGCCGAAGCGCAAGGGAACGCGGCCGAGTTTGAGTGCGAGTCCATCGGGAGAGGAGCTCGCGAGGGGTTCTTCTGGTGCCACATTTGCCGTCGCGGGTCTGGAGCAGCACGGGGATCAAGCGGGGAATAGTCGACCATCGAGTTCGAGTTCGTCCTCGTCGCTCGCGCAGGCATTGACGAGCGTTTCTCATCATCATCCTGCGCATCATATGCATGGCCATGCACCTCCGTCCTTGTCGGGCATCGTAAAGCCCCCACCGATGCAAGGCGCGTCGATCTCGTTGCCGGTAGCGCCATCGATATACGTATCTGAGCTCCACTCGACCTCGTATCCCCACTTTCCGGCAGGTCTTGGGTCGAGCACCTCACTCACGTTCGAGCCTGGCTCACGTGCGTCGAGCGTGGCAAGTGATGGGACCGGCACGGGTGGGAGCGGGAGCGACGGGGAGCCGTTTCGACCATCGTTCAAGCGGTATGCGTCACAGACGCTCGGGCCTGCGAGTTCGAAACGGGCGTTGGTGGAGAGGGGGAACGGGGAATCGACGACTCTCAAGAACGTCCCGGGGGACAAGCGCGCGAAGGGAGAGGAGGCTCGTGACACAGGCAGGGTACTACCGGAAAGGGACGGAGGCAAGGGTTTTGAGGACTTGCGGGGCGCGAGTGCGCGTGTTGGCGTGCGGTCTGGATCTGGGTCCCCTGGGTCGAGACCGATCGCCGCGCTTCCAGAGCGGGCGAAGCGGGCCTAGATGCCTTCCGTCCGAGGTTTGTACCTGGATAGGGCTGGCATTGTTTTTCCTCTTTCGCTGGGCAGGTACTTTTTTTTTTTGTTTATATTATTTTTTCTCGCCTTGCATCGAACATCTTTTCGATTTTTGTTGGGGTGTACTTTTTTTTTTTCGTTCGGTATTTGTACATTTTTCTTTGGTCTAGTGTTTTCAAGAAAGAGTCGGTACTGTTGTCGTTACCCCCCCAAGATTAATGATCATGGCGCATGGGTTTCTGGAAGTCATTTTTCAATTCATGTTGCCAGATGAAGGCATATATCGATGATACGGTCAATGTGATGTGGTCTAGATCATGACACCATCATCAAGGGACAGGGTTACGGTGGGTACGGATAACCGAGCGGGGTATATAGGTGTCAAGCGATTTCCTCCGCGGTTTGGAGATGCGCTATGTACATGGAGGGCGAGGGAGACCAAGTCGATTGCGAGGGTGCGTGAAGAAAGGCATTGAAAATTACGAGAGGTGGGATCAACATGCTTGTCAGTCAGGGGAAACAAGAGACACGGAAGCTGGCGCTGAAACGTGTCGGAGATGGGATCAAAGCGGGGGGGACTACACGCCAACGACTGCCGACGCTGTTGCTTGGGAACGCTCGTACGCCCGGGGTTGCGGCACGGCCTGAATTCCCCGTATGCGCGTATCAGGAGGTGGTATTGTGATCTGTCAGATGCCCACGGTGAACCTAGCCTGGTGTAATAGGCCAACGAACGGCAATGTACGAGTTCCTGTCGTTGAGCAGTAGCAACCCGGGGTACACACATATAACTTGTTCAGTCTGCGAGACGAGGTAAAGTGTCTCACGAGGCGTTTGACATGGCCTCGGAACTTGGGCTCTAATCTGGTGAGCGGTGGTTGGCAGTGACTTTTGTGCACTTGAACATGCCACCATAATGCACCAACGCCATAGTGAACGGCACCTCGTATTTGACCATTCAGACTGATCATCCCTACACCGGATAGGCACGTAGACCATGGGCGCAACCGCGACGATAGTCGAAACGATTCGGCGGGTGTAGTTGACCGATCTGAGCAGCTCGCAAGGTTGAGCAGTCATCACACGTCGGCCCCACATCGACGCATCCGTCGTCCGATCGCTCCACCCTCGCGAACCGAACCGCATTGCCTTGGCCCCGATCAAATCCAAGTCCTAATGGCGGGTCTGTAGGTACGTTTGCACGCACGTCCCCACTGCTGCCTCAGCTACAATGAGCACCGCACCAGGTCCCGCCTATTGTGTGCTCGGCGGCGCTGCCCCCCTCGACGTGCGGATCCTATGTAAAAAATACAAACGTTTACTAAAATGGATTGGGACCCGAGAATCTTTATTTCGAATGCACCTAGTAAGACACAAAGGATCTAGGAATTCTTGACACAGAGTCGAGTGATCATACACCTCACACTGAGACGCGCCAATTAAATGCCATCGCGTTTCGACTAGCCCTAAACAAAATCATGTGACTCCAAAGTCACGCTTGGATTATTATTCTACTGACGATTCCACCAAATCGAATTGTAATTCATTGTTTCAATGCGACGCGCTAACAAGTCACACAAGGTCAGTCGCGTTTTTGGTACGATCCACGACGTCGCTCAGCATTTTTGCACAGGTACCCAATGTC
>JBBPMP010000694.1:0-14341 GCA_038090395.1 Boletales sp. KT-2023a
ATGATGTAGGTGGGGGAGTTCACAAGGCGCAACGCTGCACAGGCAATAAATACAGCTATTCAGTGTGTGCCTCTCCTTCAAGCCCACCGTGAAAGTGTTGAGGCTCAGGCAGCAACCACTAATCCAGTTCAAGTACCATCGTATCGCCCATACCCGCACTTCCGATCCTTGAGAAGAGGCCGGGAAGCCACTCCCTCCCCTGAAACCCAAATCATTGAAGGGAACAACGCTGCTACACCTCCACCCACATCTGACTCTGATTCACCCCATGAATCTCGGTTCAACGTGCCGCCTCACTCTCCTCTTCCCCCAACCAGTCCGCCCCCAGTGCCCATCTGCTCTGTGGTAAGCCATATGTTTACACAATCTTTAATCCTTTTTTATCCTCTTGTAGATAGAGGTCAGAACTGATACTATATCTGATCCGATCACTGTATCCCAACCAAGGCCTCATGGTCGACATGAAACTCGCAGAGAATACTTGCGACCACGCAGCAGCCATTCCTCGAGTCCTACAATAGGTCTGTGTTCCTTTTTTTCTACCTCTATTTAAAAAAAAACATTGCATATTCAGCGACATCCTGTATGACTTGCCATCAAGTGGGGATGACAATTGCATATCCCGTGAGTGAAGATGAAGAAATGGCCGTTGAACATCTGACTGATGACTCGACAACACGGGCACCCTCCTTCACTCCCTCTACTTCCATGGTACTAAGCCTTCCTTCGGCCGCCTCCCCTTCAATGGCAACACCTGATCATCCAAAACAAAGCCCCACGGTCAGCGAACCATATCCCCAACTCATTTCACAACCCCTGCAAATGGATATTGACGACATTGCGCTGCCTACATCACCCCTCCTCCCCACCTCTTCTGAGACAGTCCCAGCCTCACCCCTTCCACCCATCCCATCAGCCACAGTAATCCAAGAACCTTCCCTCATGCCAACTACTGCAACTCCCCCCCGACCCTTACCTATACCAGCTTCCTTCAATAGTGTCATCCAGTGGGTGGTAACAGAACGCTTAAACATTACTTCTGCGAACTTCATCGAAACAACGGTCCACAGTTTGGTCGATGCTTGTATCCCTTGGCTAGAGAAATACATTGAAGCGAAGATTGGAGCCATTACCTCCGGTGCGTGCGCCTCGCAGAAGGACTCAGGCGAAGATGGTGGTGATGATGAAATGTTGGAGGAAGGAGCACCCTTTCCCTTGTCGAAAGGCAAGAAAAAGCCCAGTCCTCACAGCCTTATGAATCATTTGCATGTATGCAGCATCACTTTTGGTTATTATTTTTCCTAACCACCATCCAGACTGCTTTCAGAAAATACCTCTCAGAGAAAGGTGTGATGGAAACTTGGACCACCAAACCTGAAACACTTCCGCAGGTCCCTGCCACTCAACTGCAAGCATTCGTTCGAGATGGTGTATTACCACCGACAATCGATAAAGTAGCTCTTGATTGGAGCATCTCATTGAAATCGTCTCCGTGGAATAAAGAGATGATATGCTTACTAGCCCATGATTTCCATGAGAAGGTCAAAATGGGATCTTATCCGAGTGTGGTCTACAATGCCAAGTCTATGGGCATTGGTACCCTTGAGCGCATGTGCTGGCAAAAACTAAGTTGCACTCACCAAGGCTGCCATCATCAAATAACCGTGGCTACCTACTCCAAAGAGCAATGGCAGCTTGCCTTATCACAAGAGACCATGAGGCGATCCGCTCAACAAAAGAAAGCAAGACTAAATGCATGGAAACACACTGTAAGTTCCTAAATTTGTGTATACATGTTAATTTACTTCTCTATATCTAGATGTTTGCTAGACAGCGAAAAACCGCTCAGGAGAACCGATCCCGGGCTCCTGAAAAATGGGACCAAATCATCAGAATTATCGATCGTCTTGGCCTGGATGCCATGAGTGGGGATGAAACAGACACCCCCCCTGGCATGTATCCGAAATTCGTGAGACAGATCAGAATACCCTGGTGCAGCCCTCGCATTTCTGAGCTATTGCAGAATGTGGACTCTTACGAACCTTCTTGCAGACAAGAAAATTTGACGACTCACATAGGGAACACACCATTTCATCACTACTATGAAGCACGCAACAATTCTGAATCAAATCCCATTTCTAACCTTCCACAAAACTGGTATGACGATAACTGGTTTAAGGGCCTGGCTGCAGGCCAACGCGTAGTCCTCTCAGTGTGCGATGACTTTCCAGTACCGGTTTTGGTATAGTCATCCCTCTGCTACAGATATTCTTACTGATTGCACCCTAGTCTGCTTATGGGACCCCTTAAGTGCCCGCTGGGTGGTCCACTGCACTGGGCGGCCCACTAGTGGGACCCCTATATGTTTTTTGCACAGAGTCTGAATATGATGCAGCCTATTTCTTATGTAACTATTTACACCAAGTTTAAACCGTCCAGGATCAAATCATAGTTAGTGAATGTTATTGTGGCTGTTTTCCCACCTAGGCAGACTTGTTCGCACCATATGTAACAATACCATATGTTAAAAATGTAAATAAATATTTTCTCCATGCTTAACAAAACACATTGTTTCCATTTGCAAATATATTTGTTCATGAAATATTGTCTTTACTTATATTCAAATAACATTTGTTGAATATTCTATCTTCAGTAGGACCTAAACACAAAAGAAGTTAATTGTGAGAATAAGTTTTTCATAATGTGCTGGGAACATATTGGTCATCACAGGTGAAATATGTTCTTAGATAAATTACCCATTTGTAAGCTGTAATTATCTGAATGTGCCTGTGGTGTCAGCAGTTTTGGGTGACTGATCACATGATAAGCAGAGACCTGGCTCTATTGGGGTTTGGACTGGCTTGCAATTGGCCATATTGAAGCAAGCGAGCATGTCTGTGCAGTACTGCTGCTGGGAGATTGTAAGGGAGTGTTTTGAATGGTCACAGTCAATCTTGATCCCCAGAATCTCTGTGGTAGGTCCCAGATTGCATAGTTTGAAGTGCTTCTCAAGATTGGCAATTGCCTGCTTGATTGCAGGCAAAGACTTGGATGCAAAGGTCATGTCATCAACAAAGACTGGCAGAATGATCTGGACACCACCTCACACAAAAACATAGACAGAGGCATCAAAATAGGACTGAGTGAAGGCCATGAACTCAAGAATGGACTGCATCTTGTGATTCCATTGATTTCTGCCCTGCCTTGTGCCATACAGTACTTTCTTGAGCAAGCAGACTCTCTCCTTTGCATCTCCCTCAGCAAATCCCACTGACTGCTCCATATAGATGTCACTGTCCATTTTGCTGTTCAGGTATGCATTGGAGATGTCAACTGACCAGAGATGGAGGTCATGGATGGCTGTGAGTGCCAGAATGATGCACAATGTGGGCAAATGCATGGTGAGAGCAAACACTTCCAGGAACTCAAAACCTGGATGCTGGGAGAAGCCATTGGCAACAAGGCAGCCTTTGTAATGCTCAAAGGATCCATCAGCATGAAATTTCTTTGTGAAAACCCACTTGGAACCAATCACTGGCCAATTCCTCAGCCCCTCTACCAGTGTCCATGTCCCATTCAACTTGTGGGCAGCCAGCTTGTCAAATACAGCTTGTCTCCACTTAGCAGCATTGTGCTGCTTCATTACATCCTTGAATGACCTAGGATAAGTACCACTTGATGCAAAATAGTGCACCATGTCCACTTCTTCCTCATCTAAGTTGTCCAAGTTGTCATCCAACTGTCCTGAACTGAGTTTCTGCCATTTGTGAGGTGGCTGGTGAGTTCTGCAAGGAAGATTAGCACCAACACCCATTGGCTCATGGACAGGTGGAGGTGGAGGTGTCTGAGGTGCTTCTGGTAATACCTGGGGAGCTGCAATATGTGTACTAGGGTCTGCATCCTGTTCCTCATTGTCAGGAGCTGCTGGAGCAACAGGAAGGCCCCCCCAGGATGTAGAACCTCAGGAGTTCTAGGAATGTCTTCATCATTGTCAGAAAAGCCCAAGATTGTTGCTTTGTAGGGTAATTCCTCCTGAATGTGAGTTGGTGGAGCAAGTGGAGGCAGAATAGAAGCTCACTCATCAAAATCAGTGCATCTGCAATAATGGTTCACTTGGTGGTTGGATTGTAGAATTTCCAGCCTTTGTACCCATCTGGGTACCCAATGAAGATACACTTCTCATAGTGTGGATGCAGTGCCTGGTGTTTGTCCTTTTGGACATGCACATAGGCTGTCAATCCCCAGCCTTGCAGATGAGAGACATCCAGCTGGCAACCATGCCAGAACTTGAAGGAAGTGGTGTTGTCCAGGGCAGCTGTGGAGCATCAATTCCAGATGTGCACAAGTGCTGCAAGTGCTTCACCCCAAAACACCATAGCAAGGCCTGATTCCTGCAGTATGGCAGTGATCTGCTCAGAGCACACCCTATTGGCTCACTTGGCCACTCCATTCTGCTGTGGATATGTACAAACAGTGTGCTGGCACTCAATACTGCACTCAGTTGTGAATTTGAGCATAGCATTACTTATATACTCACCACCCTTGTTGTCTTGCAGGGTTTTGATCTTCCATTCAGTCTGGTTCTCAGCAAACATCTTAAACTGCTTAAAAGCATTGAAAACATCTGATTTGGTGTGAATGGGCAGCACAAAGCAGAATCTGGAGTAGTCATTGATGAAGGTGACCCAGTAGTGAAATCCAGAGAATGTAGGATATGGCACTTCACGGACATCAGAGTGAATGAGTTCCAGAGGGTGAGATGCACAGGATGTCAAGCTTGGGAATGGATTTGTGCTTATCTTGCCAGTCAGGCATGGCTTGTAGATTCAACCTGGTGCAGACTTTGTGTTGAGCTTTATCCCAGTCACCAATTTGCACTCAAAGAGCAGTTTTATGTCTGCAATGTTATTGTGAGCAAAACAGCAATGCCAGAGTGACAGGTTGAGTGGGAGAGTGGTTGCAGGGTGTGCATGCTCAGTCATGGCCTGAGTCATGCCATCCAGAAATGCAGCATTGTTGCTGTTAATGATGGCAATGAAGAGCAGGGGGCCAGAAATGTGCAAAAATGTCATGTGAGTGGCATTGATATGGACAACAATTGAAAAATGCTGGGTTAGATACAGCACAGTGAGCAAGTTGTTCTGTGGCTCTGGAACATGTAAAACATATGAAAACTCAACCACTCAACCACTCCTCCCATTTATCACTGGGTTGAACACCACAGACTTGATTCCAGCTGAATAGACAATGGTGTTGTCAGCAAGTTTTGATAGGAATGCATTGTTGGGTATAATTTTGCATCCAGTGGTTATGGGGTGTCATATGAGAAGTGGCCTCCAAGTCTGCATTCCAGTCATGATCAGCATCAAGTTGAAGCACAGGGAATGGGTCAGAGGGATCACTGGAATGAAGACTTGCATTTCTGGGTCTTTACACAACCTCCTGGGCATCTGATAGCAATCCATTTGCAGCCTGTGCCTGTTTGGGTCACTGGTCCTTGTGTTTCTGCAACTTGTAGTACTTTTTTGGTCTCTGGAGCAAGTAGCACTTGCATTGGCAGTGTCCAGCCTTCTCACAGAACAAACAGGGTGAGTTGGATGCAAAGCTGCAGCCAGACAAAGCAGAGAGCACAGAGTTAGCAGGAGTTGTGGGAGTAGCATCAGCACAAGGTTGCTGGTTGATTTCCTCCATTTGGAATGCCGCTTTACCTTATCTTTGTTGAGATCAGTGAGGAGAGCAAGAGATGGGATGAAATGGTTGAACTCTGGTGCCTCATTGACCCAGTATGACTAGCACTTTATAGTATATATACTAGCCATGTGTTGTAGAACAACCTTAAGCAATTTTGTCACATCCCATGTCACTGGTCTCACTCTGCACACCCCTATCCAACTACTCCACCCCTCCACCCCAACTCCTGTCAGTACTCTGCCCCTCTCATCCACCTCCACACAACATCTCTGCTCCTCCCTGACATCTCCATCCTCCCTGACATCTCCACCTTCCCTGACAGGTCTTGGACCCTCCTGTATGTAGTTCTCCATCTCTATCCCTGTCATTGCACTCCACTATCCCTGACATAGCACTCCATCATCCCTTGACGCCACCAGTATGTAGAGTTACGTACTCCACTACTCCACCCTCCATCACCCCCATAGTATAGCCTCCAACTTCCATGTATTTAGTTCTGTTCCCACTGAGGCTTATCCTCAGTTTGTAAATCATCTAAGTCACTTCCAGTCTCCATACTTTGTCCTCTCACTCTCTTTCCACCTCAGTAGAGTTTGCTATCATTGAACCTCCACCTGACTCCGCCCTTTGAAATCCAAGGACATGGACAGTGCAAGGGTGCAGGCAATCCCTAAAGCCGATGTCCTCTCCATATGTCTACATCTCTGCCTCCAACCTCTGACCCCCAACCCACCTACATCTGCTCTGCTCCAACTTCTAGAGATGCAGAAGAACTGGACTTGACAAATTCCTACTTAGATTTTCATCTTCATTCCATCATCCCTTGGTCCTCAGTCCAGAGCCTTCATTGCCCTCTCCTTCAACCTTTGTCTTTCATCCATAACCTTTCACTAGGTGAGTCCACCTCCATCTCTGGCAGTGATCCCAAGATTTCTCTGCTGGTACTATGTTCATTTGATGTCACTCCATTGATCTGCCCTTATGCAATCCCCATCACCTGAAATCTTCATCTCTCACTCCAACCTTGAAATCGCTGAGCCCATCTCTAGGCCTATATGGCATACCTCTATTGCTCCATACTTCCATTCCAGAGCTCTACCTCTCAAGCCCCTGACTTCCTTCTTGAAGGCATACCTCCAAGTCTACTTCTGTTCCTACCCAGACCAGTTGTAACAATCACCAGGGGGTGGTATATGGTGTTGAGAGTGTGCCAAATGTCAAGAACAATGTTGGCAGTGGCAAGGGAGTACACATGGCTTAGTCAGCTGGGAAATGGACATGTGGAACAATGGGGGGCAGGGTATGGTGCAGAGAGCATGCTGGATGCTGAGGATGGCATTGACAATGATGTTGGGGTGTAGCAAGCATGCTGGATGCTGAGGATGATGTTGGTGATGATGTTGGGGTGCAGGGAATGTACTAGACACTGGGGACAATATTGGAATGCAGGGAACACACTGGATGCTGATGACAACATTGGTGATGATGTTGAGGAGTACATTGGATGTTGAGGACAATGCTACTGTAGCAACAACATTGTGGTTTGGAGAGTATGCTGGATGCTGAAGACAATGCTGGTGACAATATTAGGGTGAAGGAAGCACACTGAATGTTGAAGATGACATTGGAGTGCAGAGTGCATGCTGGACATTGTGCATGACATTGGCAATGAGGAGAAAGGTGTGGGAATTTGAGAGCAGACATGTTGGCTAGCAAGTTGTGTTGGAACAAGCTGTGCCCTGTGCTAAGCAATGCCAAACTTAGCCAGGACTCATAGCTCATGCCTGCCAAGACTGGAGTTAGAGGAATATTTTTTGCTGGTGTTGGGGTTACAATGAAAAAAAGCCAACTAAGGATAACAATACTCAAAGTGACTGAACCTAATTAGGCTTATGAATTGGAAACTATAAGTGAGGCAGGCCTGAATAAACTGTGCAAACTTAGTCATCACACATCTATCAACTTATTCCACCTGCAATATTGACAAAGATGAGAGTAAATATCTAGTAAGAATTTCAAAAATGTAATAAGCTTTGTAAACAAAAATTATGTTTCCTAAAAAGAAATGCAATTAATCTCAAATAAGTTGATTGTCAGCAACATGCAGACAAATTAAGGGCTATACAGTATTTTGCAAAATGTCAAGTCCAGATCCTCCAGTCTCCAGAGTTGTGGATAGACAGAGTGGACCTGGGCAGGAAGCAGAGGTTGGAGGTCAAAGATGAGGTCAGAGTTGTATGGAGAGGACTTGGTGTCAGGGGTCACCTGCACCACTGCACTGTCCAGTCCTTGGATTTCAAAGGTCAGGGTCAGAGATGATACAACAATAGCCAAGACTACTGAGGCAGAGAGAGAGAGGATGAGAGGATGAGAGTGGAGACTGGGGCTGACAAAGTTGATTTATGAACTGAGGGTAATTCTCAGCAAGAATGGAACTAAATACATGAAGGTCCAAGGCTAAGCTAAGGGAAGATGGAGGTCAGAGTAGCAGAGTACATAAGGCTACATACTGGTGGCATCAAGGAATGACAGACTACTACTGCAGGGATGACAGAACATAGCAACAGGGACAGAGATGGAGAACTCAGTACAGGGAAGGCCAAGACCTATCAGGGAGGGTGGAGATGTCAGGGAGGACAAAGACATCAGGAATGAGTGGAGATGTCACATGAGAGCAGATGAGAGGTGGAGTCCAGACAGGAGTCAGGTCAGAGGGGTGGAGGAGTCAGATAGGGGTGTGCAGAGTGAGACTGATAGCATGGGATATGACAGTATCCCCCTCTTAGGGCCTGAACCCTTGAAGGCCATGGATGTCACATCCCGTGCCCTCCCCGACTCCTCCGCACACCATCCGCCATCCTCCGCACCTCCCATCCAACTTCTCTGTCTCTATGCTGCACTCTCCGAAGTCCGCCACCTGTTGTCCGCCGTCAGGCAACAACTCCGCACTTCCCTTGTCCAAAGTCCGCTGCGCTTGGTCCGCCTTCGCGTGATAAGTCCGGACATCTCTCGACATCCGTTCCCTTTGCGGTTCCGTTCCCTATTGTTCTCTATTTCATTTCTGCATTTACTCCTAGTTTTTTGTCTCTATTGTCTTCTCCATCCTTGTACCTGCCGCCTTCCCTGAGCATGCGCCACCAGTATGCACAGTTACGTACTCCGCATGATCCGCCCTCCATCACCCCTGTAGTACAGCCTCCGACCTCCTTGTATTTAGTCTGTACTCCACTAAGGATTAGCCTCAGTTCGAAAATCGCATCTAAGTTACTTCCTGTCTCATTCCTCGTCCTCTCGCTCTCTCCGCTTTGGTAGCACCCGCTATCGTTGTATCTACATCAGACTCCGTCCTTCGAAATCCGAGGACATGGACAGTGCAAGGGCGCAGGCGATCCCTGAAGCCGATGTCCTCTCCGTATGACTCCGCCTTTGTCCGACCTCCGACCCCCGCCCCCATCTCGTCCGCTCTGCTCCGACCTCCGGAGACGCGGAAGAACCAGACTTGACAGTATTTTTCAACTGAACTTGTACTGTCCTTCACAACTCACAACTCACGACTATTCCACATCCACATGACCTCCGTGCCCACTCACAGCAGTGCGCTGTGCAGCACCTCTCTGAGGCAGGGCCAATAGGCTCGGCGAAGTTGTTCTCCTCCACTCCGGAGATAAAGACTCCTTCCCCTCTTTGCCGCCGCGCCTCCCCCCCACTTCTAGTCCCCTCCATCTCCCCCATTCCTGACACCGATGACAGACATGAACCCCTTCCGCACGTTGAGCATCGCGATCGCCTCGCGAACGCTCCTCTCCACCCTCAGTTGTGCCGGATTCCATGGCTCTAGTCCTCCTGGTGACGACATCCTTCCGGATTCACTTCCACCTCCGTCGCACCAACTCCATCGGTCTCCCTCCTCCTACTCCACTCCTACTCCGCCTGCATCTCCTCTCCAACCTCTCGTGGCTCTGGCGCAAGTCATCCACAACCCCTTTGAGGCGCAGATCCCAGATAGTGGCTCTCCATCCACACCCCCTCCGCACCTTTCTGAAGCAGGTCCTAGCAGGCCCGGTGATGTCTTCCTCCTCCACCCCGGAGATGAGGACACCTTCCTCTCCTTCGCCCGCCGTGCTCCTCCCGCTTCTAGTCCACTCATTCTCCATACTCCGACACTGAGACCTCCAATCCCCTCCACACGTCAAGCGTCGCAACCTCCTCGCGAACGCTTCTCCGAACCTCTGGACGTGTCGAACCTCTACGGGTATGGCCTTCCTGGTGGTGACACCCCTCCGGACCTTTCTCCACGTCCGTTGCCCCACTCCATCAGTCTCCTCCCTCCCTCTCCACTGTCCACTCCGCCTGCGTCTTCCCTTCCTGATGACCATCTTGTGGCTCTGGCACAAGCTATCCGCAGTCTCACTCAGGCGCAGTCCGCAGATCGTGATTCCTACTCCACTCGCACCAAGGTCCGCGAACCGGATACGTTCAATGGAACAGATCCGCACAAGCTCTGCACCGGTCTCGTTCAGTGTGAATTAATCATTCAGGACCACCCTAAGGCTTTCCGGATGGACTGTGCTCGAGTTGTCTTCGTGCAGTCCTACCTGAAGGGCATGGCCCTCGAATGGTTTGAGCCGATCTCCTCCTCCTCCTCCATCTCAGACCCGCTGCCCGTCTGCTCCGGATGGACAGCTACGAAGAACTCATCAGTGAACTCCGAGCTAACTTCGATCAGCATGACTCCGTCGGAGATGCCGAGCACCTGCTCGATCATCTAACAATGTCCGACGATAGTCGAATCAATAAGTATAGCGTCGAATTCAACCGCCTGGCCGGCCAAGTCAAAGACTATGGCCACGGCGCACCCCGACACCTCTTCTATAACGGTCTTTCCGACCGGATCAAAGACGAAATTTCTCGCAATAGTAAAACCGGACACTCTCTACCAACTCCGACTCCTTGCGCAGACCACCAACGCCCGATACTGGAAACGCAAGTCCGAGATCTTCCGTCAAAAGGGAAACTCCCCCGTGTCCTCCTCCACCAGTCCCGCGAGCTCATCCGACAATCCTCCCTCCGTTCCCTCCATTTCCTCCACTCCTTCTACTTCCTCTGCCAAGCCGACTCCGTCCTCTTATTCCATCTCCAGCTCAGCACCCTCTACCTCCACCACTTCCAACAATTCCGATACTGTG
This sequence comes from Boletales sp. KT-2023a, assembly GCA_038090395.1. NCBI lineage: Eukaryota > Fungi > Basidiomycota > Agaricomycetes > Boletales > Boletales sp. KT-2023a. Next base: position 10,878 of record JBBPMP010000694.1, read on the forward strand.
TCACATTTGGGCAAGACGGCAAACTCACCGACTTCGAGTGACAATGCTGTCTCCAATGAAAGCTATGCATGTTCTGTGACCAGCCTGGTCACAGTGTGAAGGATCGCTCCAAACCTATTTCCGGAGATCCAACCATGCACTCGCTCTTTCTGTTCCGTATGCCCTCATACCCTCTGTATCATTGTCTATCATCCCTCCTCTCCTGTACTCCTACCCTAGATCCCGTTTCCATGTGTTGTTTCATAGGTTCCGCTTTGTCAAAACACACTCTTTCACCATTCACGAACACCATCCGCTCTTCCTCCGAACGGTCCTTCGAACGCGATCATCTCCGCTTCACTCTGCTCAACTCCACCTCCGCTTCCTCCCCGGCGACGTCACCTCTGGACATTTCTATGTCACTCCATTGGGTTCCTTTTTTGTATTTTGTAATTGGACATATCTGGCTCACCCGCTGCAATCCGTCGATTGATAGGGTATTGTGCCATACTAGTTCCGAACACCTACAAAATGAATGCCGACAACCCTGGATCCACCTCCGCTCCCCCGGTCGAGTCTCCGACTCTTCCACCTTCGGTCGTCTTTGACGCACCACCCCCGACTAGCCTATCCGCTCTGCTCATCTCCCTTTGTTAGGGGGCTCTGTGCACCCCTCCACCTAGTTCCGCCTCTTCTCAGCATCGTCTCTACTCCCCTTCCTCTGAGCTCGAAGCACTCCGCACGTTCTTGGACAAGCACCCCACCTCCGGATCCCTCTGCTCATCGAACTCTGCACACGGTGCTCCCGTTCTCCCCCTCCGTTTCCACTCTGGACGCCTTGATGCAAACCCTGTTGCTCTCTCTCTTGATGCTGGGATGTCCACCCAAAAAGGGGGATAGGGATTCCGCTCGCGCCAACCTGCACTTTCAGTGCCTGCTTTTCACCTAGAACACCTTGCGCCCTCCCTCCATTTACCTCCCCTCCCATCTCCGTGCTCCATGCCGCTACCTTCATCGACGTGGTCTCCCTCCACTGTGACACTCCCTCTGCTTTCTAGCAGCCCAGCGGTACATCTCCGACCTCTCCACCCTCTCTGTTCCCCCCTCTGACTCTTGTTGGCTAATCAACTCCGACGGATCCCTCCGCCTCGATGACAGGATCTGTGCCTCCGACACCAATGATCTCCATCTCTGCGTGCTCCATATCTTCCGGTTCTGGAGTGCCTCCAGCACTCTTTGCATGGACTTGATCGAGCACCCCCACCTCCACTCCCTCCACCTCCACCTCCGTAATTCATTCCTCTTCGTCTTCCTCTTTATCTGTTCCCTCTTCTCCGATCTCTGTGTCCTTGTTTTGTCCTCCACCTCTTCTTACATCTATTTTTGCCTTCACTCCACTCTTTCAATTCCAGACATTTACACTTGCAAAGAACTCTATGTACGACTACTCTTGTGTCTGCGATGGAGGCAACGAGTTCTGCCCCTCCGCCAACCCTTCTCCAACCTCCGCTTCCTCCTCCACTTCCTTCTCTGTCTCCTTCTCTTTCCCTTTGCCCTTCCCCGTTTCCTCTGGTTCTGGTTCTCTTTCTCTTTCATCTGGTTCCAGTCCCTTTCCTTTCTCTCCCTCCGTCATCTCCACATCCTCCGTTACCTCCGCCTTCTCCTCCTTCTTCTTCCTGTCCTTCGAACTCCCCTCCATAAACTCCATGTCCCTCTGCCACACCTGCTTCACCCTCCACTCTGTCGCTGCCGCAATCCGCTCCTGAGCTGCACACAACCACTCCATCCCTCTGATCTGGGTCGCCTCGAATCGTTCGAACGACCCTCGGAGCATCCCAAGCTCTCTGGACCACGCCCCGATTACCTCTGTCAGCATCCCCAGGATGTCCCTGTGACGCGATGCACACGACATCAGACTGAACGGGTGCCGTTCCTCCTCGCCCACCTCATCCAACTCGTCGTCAGCACCACCCTCATCCTCCTCTTCACCCTCCAAACCTTCCTCCGCCTCCTCCATTGTCGTCGTCCATGCCCACTTCGCACTTCACGCTCCGCCCTTCTCCAGTCGATCCCCTCCGCTTCGTCGGCCTCGACCTTTGCTCCATCCCATCAACCGACGACTCCGCAGCCATGGACCAGCTGCAGCCCCAGCGCTTCTTGCTGCAGGGCTCGCACGCGGTCGCCTTGCGCCCCATTTGTGGGACGTACGCCTTGGGGTTGCGCCTGTTGAACGAGTACACGTACATACGTAGTAATTAGTTCTCACGCAACATGTATTTAAATACAGACTCAGCAGAGCTGAGTTCTAATCGATTCTCTTTCGATAACCACCATCCCTGCACTTACGTTCAAGCTTTAAGCTTTAACCTTCAGGTATGTAAGCCGATTCCTAGCATTACTAAACGCGTGCCCTCGCAACAGCGCCGACACTGGATGCAAGGTGCCGGACGACTCACCTGCTCCTCCTCTACCTCCGCAGCATACTCCCGGGCTACCTTTTCTGCGCGCACTCTCCGTTCCTCAAAGTTGCGCGACCTCTGCTCGCCCTCATGGCATTCCCGTTCCTCACGCTGTGTCCTCTCTCGCACCTCATGCTCCGTCTTCTCTCGAGCCGCGCACTCCTCCACCTCATGCCTTGCTCACTGTTGGTTTCTGTCAGCTCGATTCATCTGCACTGCACACCACACACCTCCGCCCGTGCCGCGTGCATCTGTTCGCGCTTCTCACGCACCTGCTGCTCATGCATCTCCTTTCTCCTCTCCGCCTCCTCGGTCTTCTCGACCTTCGTCGTCTCGTTGTCATCCGACCAGACCTCAAGTTCAAGATCCAGCACGTCACACCACTTGTTAGGGTTTTCGCTGTTGTTGTTGCCGGACATGATTGTGGTTGAGAAGAAGAAGCTAAGTTAACTCCGCCTTCCTTTATAGGCAGTTCGAACTCCAGGTGCATCAAAACTCAGCCGCGACTTCTCACCACCACATGACCACCGCTCTCATCCACCTTCAAGGGTTCAGGCCCTAAGAGGGGGATACTGTCATGTCCCATGCCCTCCCTGACTCCTCCACACACCATCCGCCATCCTCCGCACCTCCCATCCGACTTCTCCGTCTCTATGCCGCACTCCCCCTCCGAAGTCCGCCACCTGTTGTCTGCCGTCAGGCGACAACTCCGCACTTCTCTTGTCCGAAGTCCGCTGCGCTTGGTCCGCCTTCGCGCGATAAGTCCAGACACCTCTCGACATCCGTTCCCTTTGCGGTCCCGTTCCCTATTGTTCTCTATTTCATTTCTGCATTTACTCCTAGTCTTTTGTCTCTATTGTCTTCTCCATCCTTGTACCTGCCACCTTCCCTGAGCATGTGCCACCAGTATGCACAGTTACGTACTCCGCATGATCCGCCCTCCGTCACCCCTGTAGTACAGCCTCCGACCTCCTTGTATTTAGTCTGTACTCCACTAAGGATTAGCCTCAGTTGAAAAATCGCATC